>VWYO01007455.1:144566-203081 GCA_013400275.1 Rhadina sibilatrix
TTCTGCATTTTTAGGCTCATGTCTGGCACATGCACTTCCATCTATTACCAGCAGAGATGAGGGATGTCCAGCTATACCCATTTTATGCTTTTGTGGGCTCGGTTCCTTCCCTCTTTCCCAATGCTGTAAAATGGTAGCCTCTGACAGAGAGGGTTGTTGTTAATACACTTGAACATTAATCAGTTTGGGCAGAATCTTAGATACTCCCCAAGACAATATTGAATAAACACACACTGCCATTTCAACACAGAAGCAGCACATGGGCAAACAAAATGCTCACCAGTCCATCAGTAAAGACAAACACAACTCAATAGATTTTTACATTTCTGGTTTTGTGCACTTAACAATCCTCTTTTGGCTTCAGTTTTCTAAGCAGTACTGAGAGATATTTTTCACTGTCTTTTTTTTTTCTAATAAAATTTCACAGTGATCTGAAAAGGGTTTTCAGTGCATGCTTGAGGAATTTTCTAGTCTGGTCTGAGAGAGCCATGTGATACAGCAGAATTTTAACATCTCAGTACAGAGACGATTCCCAGTTCCATATTACTTTCTATCAGTTACTATGTACATTACTTTTCTGAAGTATTGGGGTTTACAACCTACTGATATTCTTTACATACAAAATATTTAAGTTTGTGTATGTTGTTGAAGAAACGTGTGAAATCTTGCACTAATTAACATTTTCAGTTAGATCCACAGGTTTCAGCCCTTTACTGTGGTGCAAAAGGAATGCACAATGGAATTTGTGGAGTTTTGCCATTGATTTCAAGGGGACTGGACAAAGTCAGTCTCACAGAATCCATTCTTTCAGCTTTTGATCTTCCTATAAATGTGTCTTCTCTACTGAAACACACATATTTCTTTCTTTTATAGCTAGTTTATGGCCTCAGTACAGCAGGCTCTAGATTACCATCCAGAGGGACCTGGACATGCTCGAGAACTGGGATTGGATGACATTTAAATGTCCCTTCCAATAAAAACTACTCTATGACTCTGATTCAGCTTGAAAACCTGGGTAATCTTAGGCTGCAAATAAAACATTTTCTTTACTGAGCAAGAGTATTGTGTGCATATACACAAATGTATGCCTATATATTGGTATGCATTTCTATATGGATGTATGTGGCTGTGATACAATTTCCTAGAAGATTGGAGCTACAGTGGTGTTTTTATCTCCTGCTTTATAAAATAATTAATCAATGCCAATAGTTACACTAGAAGAGTGCTTTTTATGTCAGAAAGGCTGACCTTTCATTCCAAGCATATTGGTGGCCGTTATTAAAAAAAAAAAATCTTTACTCAGTACTACTGCTTGTTTTCTACGCTGTTTTGAGCTGTGTCTCACTGATTGGGTTATTTCAGCTTTATTTATTCTACAAACAGGGTAAGGGCTGCTGCAAGCTAAATGTGCAGTTGATATCAGGTACATGTAGGAAAAGATGTGCTTTAGCTTTCATTTTAAACCCCTAGAGTGAGGATTTCTGTCCTACAAATGAAACCAGTGATGATACATCTCTTCTGAAGCAGTGCATTGGAGATGCAGTGCATTGGAGTCAACCTCAACAAGAAATAAGAGAGGACTTCAAACCATACAGAACTTTTTTACTGTTTTGTGAGTAATTTGAGAGTGTATAATTTATTCAATTAAACTAGTCCATCACAGGTTTCACTGTGAGCATTGCATACAAAAATATTGGAACTGTGGGAAAGGGTTTAAAAAACAAGTGCTATGCATGGCTGCAATTGCTAGTAGGTAATTAACTATTTGGAAGTAAGTAACCATTATTCAAGCATTGAAATACGGTCTTTGGAGCTTTACTTCAAGCACTGCTCTTCAACACCTCTATGGCATGTGTGTTTTTATTTTATTGAAGCAATCAAATCACCAAGAGATTGAAATAATTTAAAATCAGCTCTGTGTACATTTTAAAAGAGATATGAATCATAATATATATAAAACTTAACCAACTTCAAAACTCCAGTAAGCACTATTTAACACAATTTTTGAAAACTGTTTATTAAGGTAAGTAAACTTTTGATGTTGCAGAGAGAAAAGTTTAATATTGCATAGGAAATATGCAACATGGTTTCATTAATATTGACTAATGAACCTCTCTTTCTCTTTCACTTGCAGGAAAATATAAACATCAATGAAGCTTCCAGATGCTTGGTGAAACACATAATTGCTAGTGAGAGTGATCCAGTTCAGTCTGTCGAACCAGATATTATAAAACCACACTTGAATTCCTCCAAGATTGTCAGTTGTTCAGCTTGCTTTAAATCCTAAGAGACTTCCAGACAGGAGCTGAACAACTATGATTCACACTTTATACTTTATTCAACAAAACCAGCCTGCCCACGTTGTCCCTAAGCAGATTATCATTTTCTGAAAAATATATTTAAATTTTCCTTTGTTTTTTCAGCTAAAATTTGTTACGAGGTGTTCATTGATAGCAACTATTCAAAACCCTTTTTGGCTATTGGTCAAATAAGATTCATGGTGATGGCTATGTTTTCTTATTTGGGTGGCACCAGTGATACCAAAACCTATTTCTTTGCCATGTGGTTTCTGAAAATTTGTATTTGTGACAAAACTGCAGCAACACCCTACTTGTCCATTGATTTCCAGGGTGTTATTGCAATACCTTGACCAGGAAAATGTCATCATTGCACTGTTTGTCACCCCTCAAACTTGAATGATCTTGTTTTATATGAGGAAGAAGAGGATAAAAATGAAAATTGAGCTGCTTAGAAGGATACGTTAACAATGCTCATGGTTAAATATTCCTATTGCAAGTTCAGTCTCCTGGATGTAGTGACAGGACTGAACATGAAGGGACATTTCACATCATTCAGTTCTCCAGAAGATCTGAGCTTCTGAGACTGATGAAGAAATGGCTCCTGCTTTCTCAGGAGTTGCATTCTCATAGTTGATAGCATTATCTTAGGTGAAGCAAACTAGAACAAGTCAAGGGTGAGGGGTGACAAAACAGGCAGTCAGGGGTACAGTCTCCTGTGTGAAGGGTTTTCAGACAGGGCTATCTGTTCTAAAAAGCCAGCATTTCCTCTGGAAAGCCCACATTGATTTTTTTTTTCCTGCCTCTCATCCCTCACGCCACAGCTATCCCCATGTGTTTAAACTGTGCATATTCTCTAAGTCCTAACATGCATCCCTTCATTATGTTTATGTCCACGGGAAAATTCACTGTCCACACTGTAACATAGCGGCAGAGCTTTTCAGGAATCCATCTGTGTTGAAATGGTATTTGCTTTCCGAAAACATTCTTCTAAAATGTGTATGGATGATCACAGGAAGCAAGCAAAATGAAGCATTCTTAAGAGACACTTCTGGAAGATGTGAAGAATTTATTGAGCCGTGGAAATAAAATTGTTGATTTTCAGCATTTCACAAAAATGCAGGTTGGTGAGTTATTCAGAGAAGTGTGCCTAAACAAGAAGTCTTTACATCTGGATGCAAGTCCCTTCAAGACAAACTTTGCCTCTATCCTACCACAGACAAATCACTTGCATTTGCTGTTCTTACTCAGACTTTTCCTAAGCTGTGAACTCTCAGTTGCAGGATCTGTCATCAGAGATGGGTACCTCTTCTTAGAGAGGTATAACAGCATGGAAGGGAGGAGATAAAATCTCATGATGCCTTATGCTTGCTGATGTCACTTCACTGAACACTTAGTTGGAAAGGAAGGACTGAAATTCTCAGTCTAGTAAATACCTACTGCATAGGAAAAATGAAAAAAAAAAAAAATTCCTCAAGCTGATCTTATACTGCGAGACCTATCAGGTTCATGTGCCTGTAAAATTCATCCTACTTGGCATGCAAGGTTTATGTTTGGACTCAAAGTTCTTTTCCAACCTAAACGATTCTATGACTTTGTGCCTCTGTCGCTAAATGCTCTGTTACTAGATAGGCACTGCAAACGAGCTATATTTCTCCCCCTGGAGAGCCAGGCACATAGACATAGCTCTTTATGTGCTCTTCCTAAAGTCTTCAATTTTTCCCCACAGAATTTTGGGAAAAGAAAGCAAGGTCCCCAGTGTTAAAAATAAAAATCTACATCCAGGATTAATCTGCACAGACATAGATGTATGGATACATATAGATAATGAGCTGGCTTCTTTGAGAGCAATTTTCAAGTTGTCTTGGATGCTGTGTTATCCTTTAATATGTGTGTTAAACATCCTTTAGCTCCGGCTGTGATCTGTGTCAAATACCTTAAGCTTCCTGCCTCAGTTTCCTCACCTGTAAAACAGGGATCTATGTACACACCTACCTCACAGCACTCCCTAAAAGTTACTGTTGGCACCATGCTTTGGGGATACATGTTCTACAAACACCAAGCTCTGACACTGTTCAGAATGAAGTATGAGTGCCCTCTAGCATAAATACATGGTGCTGTAAAGCCTTCGTGTTCTAAATCTATCAAAGGCTTGCCTGTGCTACAAAAATTAGCTTCCATTATTCCACCTCAGTTAAGCTGGTCAAGGTTATAATGCAACCATCCATGTGACTGCATGGGATGATCAGATTGGCTGCAGATGGTCTGCAAACGGAAACTGTGGGTGCATAGATGTCATGGTAAATAATTTATTTGAGTTTAATAATCTCAGCAAAAAAGCCGCAGTCCAGAACCAGTGCCACATCAGTTATTTCAAATTTAAAGCATCATTTAAGTCAAGTCATATGGGTGCCTTATTAAGGATAACAATTCATATCCTGAGCCAACACTGTGGAGAACACAAGGAACTAGATATTTCAGATAGCTTCTAGAGGGCTAATTTTTCATCAGTTGAGCCCTGTACTTATAAATCTGTGGGTCTCAGGTGAAGCAGAAGAAATTGTCATGTCATCCAAAAATACTTTTATGCCCAACTCGCAACAAACCTAGCAGTTCCTAATGTGTTTTGTTTATCTTCATATCACCTTTATTTGGTGGCTTCTAACAATACTCACTGAGCATAATGGGAAATTCCACAAGACCTTGAGAGCTGTGGCTAGAGAGCTGGTATAACAGTAATTAAAACAACCCTGCATAAGTAAAACACTTAAATGACATGTGGAGATGGTTTTGTTCTGCACTCTATTGTATAAACCTGTTGTAAAGTATGGGCTCATTGTCTGTTCCATAGTGTTTCTGTTGTGTCGGGTTCTACTGCAGTCACTTCTTGGGCAGGTTTTCCACCTCTGGTAGATGGAGGATAGAGTGCGGCCAATTGCTAGACAAAGGACTATACAAGATGTAAGTTCTAAAGTCATACATTTTTTCCATGAGAATTAGTATCACAAAGGATCAGGCTTCCTTAGGAGGTTACATAATTACATATGTTCATTTTTATTTGTACTAAAATGATAAAAATCTTTCAAGTCTTTTTCTAAAACACAATAAATGTGTGAATGCAACCTGAATATCTAGCAAACAGAGCCTTTTTAGAGGAGGTTGTTGTAGGCAGGCCAGAATAAAAGCTTTAATTTAGAATTAATGAGCTCAGTTTGTGCCATTCCCTTTCAGGAAATGTAAAGTTTAATTATACTGTGTCAGTCCCTAACAGATTGGATTTCCTTAGGTTTTTTGATGCACTCTGTGCTATGTCCTCTTTGCTGGTAACCAGGGACCAGGTATCTTAATCACATGTCCATTTCAAAATTAAACATTTTCCCTTTCTGTTTGCAATAAGTAACGGATGATGAGTTTCTATTGCCTTGTAAATGGGCAAAGGTATTGCAAAGCGGAATTAAAGTTTTCATTCCAGTTCTCAAAATACACCCTTCTGAGTGTCCCAGCACCTATAACCACATGTTGATTAGCAAAGGAGGTGCTGGAAATGAGAGATCACCCCAAAACACTCAAAGAAAACTGTGGTTGAACATACCCCCAGACATCATTTGCAACACCAGTGATGATAGCATGTCCTTCATTTTCTGTATTTGAAGCTCCATACAAACAAAAGGAACAATTCATGATCCTTAATACTTTGGGCAGAATATACATATTACTGACAGGAAAATGGATGGAGTGAAAGATAATTACTCATTTATTTCGGAAAGATCATCATTTATTTGACCAGGTTCAACTTTCAATAGAAATTCATTTGGAAATCTGAAAATCAGGCTTTGTTATTCTTACCAATTTTTTTAGATAATGTATTTTCAAAAACTTTTCTATTCAGGAATAGCTGTTCCAGCAGTACTTTATGTATTCAGTTTGAATTGTTGTACATCAAATTTTATCTTCAGATTTTTTTTTCTGTTTTAACCTACCTGACTATATAAAATGGGGACAGAGGGAGAGAGGGAAGGAGGATGTGCATCTTTAAACAGCAGTGTTATTTTACTTCTTGAAACAGCTTCTCTAGGTGGATGAAGTGAAATTGGTAAACAGATGTGGGAAATGTATTTAGCATCAATTGCCAGGAAACAGTCAATCAAAATATCTTTTACTACACCAATATTTATGCATGTGACCACAGGTTCTATTGTAATAAAAGATGGTATTTCTGACAAAACACGGAATACGAGTAATTTGTAAAATTCATTCATTAACCAAAGTAGGCACACAGAAGTAGCCATAAGCTAATTCAGCTTTCTTCATATGTAGCCAATCTATGACATATATATAAGCCTATTAAAATAATTTAATTTAAACTGCTTGCTTTCTGTAAAACTTTTCTTTTACACCATCCCAGTTAATGTTTGACTTCGGTTAAAGAGTAACATATATGAGACAGAAACCTTCCACTTTTTCTCCCTACTTTATATCCAATTCCAGGTGCAACTTTTATGGCTCCACCTCTTCAAAGAACAGTTCAAAGTTTGACTTTACAGGCAGAATTTTTGACTCACAAATAGATGCATCATCAGTTTGGAGGCTCATTAGTAACCACAGGCTCAATTCTTGGAAGTCTGGCTGGGTGAAAAATGGCCTAAATATGTAAAATGGGCACCTGCACATCTAGGATATAGTAACTGCATTTTTCTTCAGCTGTCAGAACAAGCTGGTACCTGCAGCAGTGTTACACACTTGATTTTTCATGATTCCCTAGAAATATTAGATTGTGTTATTAATTTTTTTTTTTTTTAAAAAGGTGTTTGCATGCAGTGTGGGTCTAGTACTTATTTTACAGTTTTCAGCTTTTCTGCTAAAAAAAGCAAAAAATATTAGCATTCTAGTTTCATTAACTTTTTTAATGATGCAACCTGACACTCTCACAACCCATGGCTGAGTGTGCTACAAGACCCCCAACAAATCTCCAGTTCTTGGTGGCACAGTTGCAGTTACACTGACCACATCTTTCAAAAAGGAAATATATTTGACTGCACAATTTGGGAATATTAATTTCCTGAAAATGATCCCCTTTACAGTTGCAGTGCATCAGATGCCTGGACTGGAATCTCTGTGTCCTGTGTTTCAAACAAAGCAGTAATAGTTTACAAAGATAAGGTATTAAACTGAGAAAAGCCACAGCACACTACTCCAAGGAGTGGAAGCTGAGCAAATGAAAATTTCCTGGTAGGCTTCTCTGCAGGTCAACAACAGAAAGTTCTTCTAGTTTGGTATTTGCCTAGTTCCTTTCAGGAAATGAGCTTCTAAGCTATAGTAGCTCAATTCCACAGCAACTGGTAATATTTGCACCTGGCATCTACAGAGTTTACATAGTTTTGAAAGTTTTGACTTTGGAAATAGCATCTTTGTTAAAGGTTTAAAAGTCAGTGGTGCCTAACAAATGGTACATAAAGGTTAACTTGCTGTACCATGAAACTTCCATGCAAATCTATCCATGTATCCTCTGTTTCCATGAATCTGTTATTTGGTCTTCATAAATCATGCAAGGAAAAGGCCACTGCAAGATTTCCTTTAACAGTTATGTTTCAAACACATCCAAAATCCTGCAAAGAATATGAACATAATGAATGGGGAAGTGAGGAATAGCAATCAACCAGGATCAGGGTGAACAGAAACATCTGGGACTTATCCAGGACCAATTCAAGAAGCATTGATGCTTGATAATTTCTTCAGGAAGAAATTTTATGAAAATCTGATACAGCATGAAGTTTTTATCACTTAGAGGGTCTATGAGTTTTCTAGGGCACAAATTGCTGTTCTTACCTTGTGCCTTGTGTGCCTTGAGTTTTGCTTTTTTTACTGGCTACTTTGTAAAAAATGCCTAGTTTATTTCAGGATTTCTCTCTCTTTGGCCTTTGGTGCCATCATCTCTCCTTGACTTGAAACTTGGTGAGGAGCTTTTATCAGAGTCATTAATACTGAGGCTGTTACTTTTTAGTTTCTGTCAGGTTTCTAAGGTTTTTTTAAATTTATTTAAATGCTAGCTATGCTCAGAAAAAACACATAGCCTCATAGTAGCTACTGTGAAGAAAATTAATTCTGTCCCAGCCAAAACCAGAACAGAGGTTCATCCAGAACACAGAGACCAAGAGAGGTGGTGTTGCTCATTCTGGAGAAGAGAAGGCTCTAAGGTTATCTTTTTGTGGCCTTTCAGCACCTAAAGGGGGCTACAAGAAAGTCAGAGAGGGACTTTTTAGATGGAAGTGTAGTGACAATGCAAAAGGGAATGATGCCAAACTGAAAAAGAGTAGGTTTAGATTAGCTATTAGGAAGAAATTCTTTACTATGAATATGGTGGAGCACTGGATCAGGTTGCCCAGAGAAGCTATGGATGCCCCTAAAAGGGCTCAAGATCAGGTTGGATAGGGCTTTGTTCAACCTAATCCTTTTGAAGATATCTCTGTACCGTGGTAGAGGGATTGGAACAAGATGATCTTGAAGTTCCCCTCCAACCCAAGGCATTCTATGTTTCTATGATCTTCTGATTCTATATTCCATACCATGTGGCATCTTGCTCATCAATAAACTAGGGAGAAGCTTAGTGGTGGGGGAGTCACTGCTTGATGACTTTCTCAGTATCCGTTTGTTGGTGCTGAGAAATTGTTTTCATTTCCATCACTTGTTTTCCTTAACTATTATTTCACTATGTTATTTTCTTTTTCATTATAAATTATTGTTGTTATTGTTGATCTGGAGGTACAAATGAGTTAGGAAAATGGAGGCAATAAGGGGTAATAAAAGAAAAAAAACAAAACCTTTTGGGGTTGTTAACCTTTGCTTAATAGTTATGCCAGACTGTTTGCTGGGTATATGCTCACACATAGAAATTGTTGTGTTGCATTTTTTCATGTGTACACACTAATAATTAATGTCTGATCAAATTTTTCATTTTGCTCCAGTGGTTCTAGAGCAAAAAAGTGATTTGTCATTATGTCTCAGCTTCTCTTTTCATCTTCAGTCTATCAGAAAAGATTCACTGCCTGGGAAAGGTGAAAAATTAAGACACCTTTAACATACAGTCACAGTGGAACAGAAAGAGGAGGAATTCTGCCAGCAGCCCTGCTGATGAAATTGAGAAAGGAGCCAAGCTGAGAGGAAAGGGAGCCCATCTCTAGAAACAGTTACCCCAAATGGATTACAAAAGCTCTTCATTTCAGGTAGTTCAGACAGTAACAAAACCAGCCAGCAGAAAGCCTTCAGGGAAATTGATGAGTGGGGTTGCCTGAGATTAATGAAAACTACACAAATAGAGCAAATTGGCAGACATAGGGGTAAGAGTCTGCCCTTTCATAGGTCTCATAGTTATTAATATTAAGAATCTGACATTACAGTAGATGCCTTTGATGTTCTAAGGTCTCCAAGGCCAAGAATTATGCTTCCTTCTCCTGTCTCCATCTCTATCCAAGTGCAGACATTAGACTAATGGAAAAAAGTAAAATGCTCTGTCCAAAAGAGGCTTATAATCAAAACACTCAAAAATATATAGATAATAATTGGAAATATTGCAAACTCTATGACCAGCATCATAAAACAAGATGAATGTTTATCATGTTCACTAGATCTACTTCTCCATCTACCCATTTTATATGCCTCTTCCTGCAGTGTTTTTTCATCTGGCTGTATGCATATATATAAGTGGCAATCATTTAGGGGTTTACAGCTCAATGAGTTCACATGCATTTTTTACCTGGGTCACTGTTCATCTTCATGCCCTAAGCTGCAGTCTGATGTGGAATGCAGAGCAGTATACCTGGAAACACCATGTCTTGGGGCAGCTGGGAGCTTGTGATGTTGTGGCAAATCCTCTCTGCTGCAGCTCGCATTCTCTGCTTGTTCAAGGAAAATGCAAGCCCTAGGCAGTGCTTTGGGTTCCTGGCGAGTGGAAACAAAGGCTGCAGGCACATGGACTTAGCCCAAGTATGCAGTTGAAGAGGACACAACTCCTATCTCCGGATAAAGCCAGCATGTAGGAATGGGTCCAACCTGCCAGACGAAGCAGCAGAGTACGACTCCTGTGAAGCTTCACCTGAGCTTTGATAGCACAGCCCCACATGACTCTAAATGCAAACTTACTCACCACTGATTGAACTCTTTAAAGAAAGCCAGATCTAAAATGGGATGTAATCACTTAGTGGAAGAAAAACGTTAATATTCACCATCATAGTTTTCAAAACATGGAGGCAGCTGCCAGCCCCGAGGTGTCCAGCTCTGCAGTGCCTCAGCTTCTGGCAGCAGCCATGCTCCAGCTGCCTCAGCTCTGCTCCTGGCATGCTCATGGATGCCCCTGTGCTGACAAGACTGAGAAGTTTAGTACCCAACTAATTCTGTTTTCCTCCCTCACACAGTTCCTTTTCTCAGTTTTTCCTGCTCTCCTCTCCCCACCCCTCCTGCTGTAGGGGCAGTGAGCAAGGGGCTCTGTACTGTTTGGTTGCTGGCTGGGGCTGAACCAAGACATCCATGGGGCTTTATAAAAAAGAGAAAAAGCACAGGATCTTATGTCTCCCATCCCTGGCCTGCTGCAATAACTAACATGGTGCAAATGCACAGGGCCAAAGGTTTCCTCTTTCTTAATAAATCCTGAACTTCTTGATGAAGGGTGAAAGCTTCACCACAGCTTTTATGAGCCTTATCCCTCAGGTCAAGAATCCCATGGCCTACTGATCTGGAGATTGTTGTAGAAGTGCAGCTAAGAATCAAGCTTAAGATTTAGAGGTGCAAGGTCTATAAAATCTATAAAATATCTTCTGTGGTTTTATAAGTGCTGTCTCTTTTCATTTTTATATATTGCCTCTGTGTGTTTATGCATCACAAGTAAATTTTGTGAATAAAAATGAAATAGCTGCAATTTTCATTTCTGTAAAACCAAGTTTGATTTAAGAGATACAAAAAGCATAAGTACATCTGGATGAACATTGGTCCTCTGTTCTGAAAACAATAAAAGCATTCGTGATGTAATCTACCATCTAATAAAAAATAAGGAGGACAATAAAAATTTGAAAATGCAAACAGGGAGAAATTAATTTCAAAATATCTCAAGTAAAGGTATAAGGGATAATCTAGAAGTGGAGATTCATAAAAGGATACTCTTATTAAGTAAATAATTGGAAATAAGAACAAGTACATATGTCAAATGGATGGGGCTATCAGCAAGAATATGGTGGAACAATGTGCTGAGATGACTAAAGAAAAAAAATCATGGAATATAGGAAATAACATGATGAAATTTTTAAAAATTACACAAAGAAAGACAACATTTCAAATTCACAAGGGAAAGAAGAAGGTATTGTAGCTCTTCTTATGATTCTTTGAGCAAATCAAATCTGGCATGCATCAGCAGCACCAAATTATCCCAGGCAGATGATATTTATGAGAGGGGAAATCATTGTGCCATGCATTTGTGCAGATGGCACCAAAAATCATAGACATTTAAACCATGTCTCAGATTTGTATATGTTCATTGTCCATGGAATAGATACACACAGTGTATCTGCTTCCAAGAAAACAAGTAAAAATAAACTGAATTCTGGAACTATGGGAGCCCTGCAGGGCCCCTTGAGCTGTCAGTGGGTGTGTTACTGTTATACAAGGGAGACACAGAATATNATGGATGCCCCTGTGCTGACAAGACTGAGAAGTTTAGTACCCAACTAATTCTGTTTTCCTCCCTCACACAGTTCCTTTTCTCAGTTTTTCCTGCTCTCCTCTCCCCACCCCTCCTGCTGTAGGGGCAGTGAGCAAGGGGCTCTGTACTGTTTGGTTGCTGGCTGGGGCTGAACCAAGACATCCATGGGGCTTTATAAAAAAGAGAAAAAGCACAGGATCTTATGTCTCCCATCCCTGGCCTGCTGCAATAACTAACATGGTGCAAATGCACAGGGCCAAAGGTTTCCTCTTTCTTAATAAATCCTGAACTTCTTGATGAAGGGTGAAAGCTTCACCACAGCTTTTATGAGCCTTATCCCTCAGGTCAAGAATCCCATGGCCTACTGATCTGGAGATTGTTGTAGAAGTGCAGCTAAGAATCAAGCTTAAGATTTAGAGGTGCAAGGTCTATAAAATCTATAAAATATCTTCTGTGGTTTTATAAGTGCTGTCTCTTTTCATTTTTATATATTGCCTCTGTGTGTTTATGCATCACAAGTAAATTTTGTGAATAAAAATGAAATAGCTGCAATTTTCATTTCTGTAAAACCAAGTTTGATTTAAGAGATACAAAAAGCATAAGTACATCTGGATGAACATTGGTCCTCTGTTCTGAAAACAATAAAAGCATTCGTGATGTAATCTACCATCTAATAAAAAATAAGGAGGACAATAAAAATTTGAAAATGCAAACAGGGAGAAATTAATTTCAAAATATCTCAAGTAAAGGTATAAGGGATAATCTAGAAGTGGAGATTCATAAAAGGATACTCTTATTAAGTAAATAATTGGAAATAAGAACAAGTACATATGTCAAATGGATGGGGCTATCAGCAAGAATATGGTGGAACAATGTGCTGAGATGACTAAAGAAAAAAAATCATGGAATATAGGAAATAACATGATGAAATTTTTAAAAATTACACAAAGAAAGACAACATTTCAAATTCACAAGGGAAAGAAGAAGGTATTGTAGCTCTTCTTATGATTCTTTGAGCAAATCAAATCTGGCATGCATCAGCAGCACCAAATTATCCCAGGCAGATGATATTTATGAGAGGGGAAATCATTGTGCCATGCATTTGTGCAGATGGCACCAAAAATCATAGACATTTAAACCATGTCTCAGATTTGTATATGTTCATTGTCCATGGAATAGATACACACAGTGTATCTGCTTCCAAGAAAACAAGTAAAAATAAACTGAATTCTGGAACTATGGGAGCCCTGCAGGGCCCCTTGAGCTGTCAGTGGGTGTGTTACTGTTATACAAGGGAGACACAGAATATACAAAATCAACAACAATGCTTTTCAAATATTCAAAGTTATTAGGAAAAAAATTCCCCAAATACAAGCTTGTTGGCTTCAGTCAGCTTCTTAAAAAATGCATATATAAACCCTTCTTTTCTGATTTCTAAACACTGAAGGCTTCATACATTTTTTTTCTTCCAGCTCTTCTCATCAAACAAAATCTGGAATATCTTTTTTCTAAAAAAAGGCAACAAAAATTCCCACAGACCCATATGATTCCAGAAACTGGAGGCTCAGCAAAAGCATTGCCACTAGCCTGTGTTAATTAGCAGCTTTCAATGACTGTCCAAATTCAACTTTTATTTCTGAAAATATTTGCTTTAGTATAACATACAACACTACATACACATATACATAGTATTTATAAAAATAATGCTTTGTATACACATAGTATGAATGTGTGGTATTATCTGTATAGCTTGCTTAGTACAAATATAGCCAATTTGTATGCAACTGTGGTTGTAGGGATGCTAAATCTCTTAAGAGAAAGAAAGTTCCTGCTGGAAATCTGCTCCTCTGTGGACTTATCTCTATGGGCCAAGGTTCCTGTCAGGACTAAAACCCTAGCTTTCCAGAGGCTGCAGCTTCTTTCATAGCATATCTGCTTGCTCTGGGACCTTCCAGGGGCTCCACCACGGCCCTCCTTCTGCACTGCCCTTGGTGTCTACAGGGCTGCTTCTCTCCCATATTCTCACTCCTCTCTCCCAGATGCTGTGCAGCATTTTATCCCTTTCCTCAAATATCTTATTACAGAGATATCACCAACATCATTGATGAGTCCAGTTTTGGCCAGCTGGAACTGTGTATATATGTGTGACATGGGGGCAGCTTGTGGCATCTTCTCAAAAAAGACAGTCCCCTCAGACAGGCCTGCAAAGTCAGAAAACTAGGATGGATCCAGCAAATGGAAAGCAGATGTCTCAGTGGAAGACAGTGTTTTACATCGTAACTCTCTGATTAAAATATCTTCATAAAATGTAAGAAAGGACAGTTCATTGTAGTCTCTTGGGAAGTACCAATCTTAGCATGCTACAGAAAGGGTGATTCTTTCCTATTTCTTGGTGACTGTTATACAAAAGCTATAGGGTGAAGATCAATGAAAACCACCCTCTTAGATTAAGTCTCAAGTGTATCTTTCTTTCCTTGGTAAGGAAGATAGAAATACCAAGGGAAAAGATTCAGCAGCTGAGCTGCTGAAGTGTACCCATCATTCAGCACATGAACCAGTTCTGTAAGAATTACCCAGTAAGAAATTTAAATATCCATCTCCCAGGGGCCACACTTCAAACCAACAGCTGAATTGCTTTTTCACACTTTTTCTTGTGCCCGTTTTTTGCACTGACATATAGGGCACCAGTGAATGACTGGCCTCAAAGAAATCTTCACTAAAACCTGAGGTGGTCTGGCAGCCACAGAAATCATTGTCATTGATTGAGTCATTAGTCCAAGGCTATGAATGAACAGAAGTCCAAAACTTCAGTCATTAATAAGAAATCTTCTCATTTTCTTGTAAAATGACAACAAAAATAATCTCTAACAAAGCAAGAATCCCAGGGCAGCAAGGCTGTATAAGAGCCAGAGAAGACTTTATGGGCATTCAGAGACCAGAAAAGGTGGTGGGAGTGGAATCTACTGAGGAACTACAAACAGCTCTAGATGTTCTTGAAATAACTATAGTTGGTAACTGAGACAATATCAAGGACTTGTACTTTTCTTGCTCTCCCTTTGCTGCTTTTTTGATGGTTAGTGAGAACAGTGCCCTGGACCCATTTTATGAGTCTGGCTCCTTTTTATGGTATGCAGTAAGTGAAATGAAGACAGATGAAATCTTTTGGTGTTGGGGGCATAACAAATGTTCAACCAATAGGAACCCAGGGTAATTGGGAAGCAATTTTTTTGGCCTGCAGAGATCATGCAGTACTGTGCGTTAGGAAAATTGTTCTCCAGTAACCCTTTGGAGCCATGCAATTTGATAATCTGAGCATTTATATTGCAATTCTTAGCATGATGTAAAATGCCCTTATGCAGAACATGTGGTGGGTTGATGCTAGATGATTGCCAGGTGCCCACCAAGCCACTCTACCAAGCCACCAAGCCCTTCTCAACTGGAGGGGGTGGGGGAGAAAATATGATAGAAAAATTCATTGGTCAAGGTAAGGACAGGAGCATCACCTGGAAGTTGCTGTCCCAGGCAAAACAGACTTGACTTAGGGAAGTTAATTAAATTTATTGCCAATTAATACCAAAGTAGGATAGTGAGAAGTAAGAATAAATCTTAAAACACTTTCTGCCCATCTCTCTCTTCTTCCCAGGCTCAACTCACTTCAGTTTTTTTTACTTCCTCCCCTCAAATAGTGCAGGGGGTTGGGGAATGGGGTTTGCAGTCAATTCCTAGAGCTTCAAGTCTGCCACTCCCATCTCTTCCAAAGATGCCAGTGTTTACTCTGAACTTGTTTCTTTATCTGCCTTTGGACAGTGGAAAACAAGAAAGACATCCCAAGAGAAGGATACATTGTTTAAGTATCTGTCTTAGGAAGCCAGTAACAGTGTTTCGATATGATTTGACACTGGATGTGTCAGAAACACACATGACCAGCACAAATAGCTGGCTGACCTTTAGGCAAAAATTTGGGTGACATGCATTATCAAGTGTTTTATTAAGTCTGCCTACAATAAAAAAAAAACCCGAAACCTAGAAAAGTTAAATTTAAAAAAGTAAGGAGTATACCATAAATATAGAAAATTAGATAACATATAAAAATTCTCTTTCTTCTAGTAATCCTAGGTTAACAGTAACTCGTGTAAGGACATTTTAATTTAATATTTAATATTTAATATTATTTTATATTTTATATTTTTATAGTTTATATTTTATATTTATATTATTTTATATTTTATATTTTATATTTTATATTTTATATTTTATATTATTTAATATTTTAAGATAATATCTTGGTTTTTGCCAGGAACTACAGCTTTCCTGAGGAAAAGGAGTTTAGATTTCTCTTTTCTTGTCCATATATATAGTTTCCTTTAGCATTTGAAATGGTTTGTCTTCCTTGCATCTTCTTTGATGCCCTTTTACAAGATGAAGTGAGACATCAGTTTATGGTGGTTGTTTTTTATTAGGAGTCAATTGGGGGTTTTTGGCTCGATCTTACCTTCCTCTATTTTATCTTTTGTCAAAGACAGTAACAGATAATGAAGATAATTTTTCCTCTGAGATTTTACCCAATTTCAGCTAATATTCACCCTGCAACAAATGGTCCCCTCCAGGTCAATTTGGTAGAAGACGTACTGCCATTTCTAAATGACTATAAGCATGTCAATCTTTTCATAACTCATTTATGAGGTTTCAGACAGTTAATCTATAATAACACATCCTATCAGCCAACAAATTGGTGTAAGTTTTGCCTTTGTTGCATTCTATTTTTCCATTTTTGTCTCAATTGTTGTCCCGTTTGTGATCTGTATTGTTTTGACAGTTTGTGGTTGAACCCATTACACTGATCTAATTGATGACCACTTGAATTTTGATGAAAAAGCAGCTGTATTAATCATGTAACACATCTGACTTCTTTTACCACATTAGCCCTCCAGGAAATCCTTTAGCAAATTATATCCACATGTTAAGCTTCTCTGAACAATCAATCCTGTTAAAGCCTTAGCCACCAAAATCTATTTCTTTTCTTTAGAAATCAATCTCTTAATTTCTAGCAGCTCAGCCTTTTTTCCACCAGGTTATAACCAAATTAAATGAACATTTCATGCACAAAGAAGAGTCGTTTTAGTACAGGCAAGTGGAATTAACACGGAAGTTGTCAAATTATTTGAATTGTAAGTACATAACAACAGCTTGCAAGCTTGAAAAGGTTCACTGTTCTTTCTTTTTCTATGTGCAGGAAATAACTTATAATATTTAAGTCCATCCCTTCTTTGTGGATTCTCCAGTGCTCAGAGTTCTGCCTGACAGAAGTCCTAAAAACACTCATTAAGGAGAGATTTAGAAAGAACTGGGTTATAGCTAGTGAAAACTACTCATCTCACTCCACCAGTCAAATGTTAAGTGAATTAGGAAGAAATGGCAAAAGTACTGATTTCTTTAGGGCAGTTTTAAGAATTGAATTGCAATAGAGTTTCAAAGCTCACAAATCTGCTAATCCTTCACAGATAGACCCAAAGGTTTCTACTGCTCTGACACACGAGTATTACTCAGTAGGTGAACCAACTTAGGTGGGAAAAAATCTCTATTATTATTTATCTTTACACAATGAAGGCAGCCCTAACAGGTGGTAATTAAAAGTCAGAGGTTTTGTCTCAACAGACTTGTGGTATATTTATTGACTGCACTCAAGTATGAGGCCACAAAACTGTGATAGCAGTAAGTTTACACATCTACTTTATTGCTGGATTTTATTTCAATTATAAGTGGTTTTAATACGTATCACTCTGTAATACAGGTTTCAAAATGGAGCTACTCTTACAGGAGCATTTGAAATAGGAATAATTCAGTATGTTTAAATATGTTTTTAGACGTCATAGTGGAAAATTTTTTGTGGATACTGTGGATAATTCTTGGAAATTATTTAGTTTTATTATTCCACCTACCAGAACCATAAAAATTGCATTAAAATGTTAGATCAGGGTATTTTCTGATAATGAAATATCTTGTATGCATATGTGTTGTGTGCAGTGAATCAGAAGATTATGAAATGTGTTTCAGGAAGTATTTGTGCACTTAGGCAAGTGAACAATTTAACCTACTGCAGTAAAATACAGTAGTTTTCTCAATAAGTCAAGCTGATGGAAAAACATCTCTATACAAAGCAAACAAAAAAGAAATGCTGACACTGTAAGTGATCTACCGCACTACATTAAAATGCTGACTTTAACTCCCACTGTGCCTCAGCAGCAAGAAACGTGGGATTTTTCAAAAGATATTCTCATGATGTTCATCACATTGATTGTTTCATAAGGTTTTCCTTTCTGTCCTCGTTAAACTGTAAAGGATGCTGCTGCTTTATTGTCTGCCCTTGGGGCTCAATCCACCCACACAGTTCGCAATGTTTGGATCCCACCAGGTCACAGAATCATAGAATCATAGAACAATTTGGGTTGGAAGGAGCATTAAATATCATCTATGTCTAAGCACCCTACCATGAGCAGGAAACCTCCCACTAGACCAGGTTATTCAGAGCCAAATCCAACCTGTCCTTGAAAACTTCCAGGGATAAGGAGTCCACAACATCTTAGGTCAACAAAGAGCAAACTGAAAGAGAAATCTCTTCATATGACAAAGTAGCATTCAAAGTCATTTTAAGGTGAAGTCTCAGAGAAATCTTTTTCCAGTTTTCCTCCTGAGAAGCCATATTTTGGCATCTAAGAGAGATTTTTCTAGAACACACAGCAGCACTGAACTCAGTTACATCCATCACAGGTTTTAACAAGTGTAATATTTTCCTTTTCACAATGCACTGAATATACTTCTCTCCGGCCTCTGAGCTGCAAGAAAAAGGGGATGAAAACAGTGTAATTGCCTTGAGATCTATCTGGGGTCTGTCACTGCCCCAAGAATCTTCCTGGGTGCATATTACATTTGAATTTTTGAGGACAATAAACCTTCAAGAAAGAAACAAATTTCCTGAGGATAGCCATCCAGATCAGCAGATACACCTTATTATGCAGTCATTTCTACCAGAAGAGACAACCAAGGCTTGCCAAGGGGCCTCATACCTAATGCCTTAAATCCAGCCTCATTTTAACACAGAAAAAAACCAAACCTTCCACTGCCTGTCCCACAGGAAGCTGAGTATCTAGTCTTTTTTCTCTATGTGGCTCCATTTGCCTAACTGTACATTCACGGAAAAACAAATGCTCAGTACTTCTACACTAACAGACTTCCATCCTTTGTTCTGTTCTCCACCTGGCCACATTTCTTTGTGTGTGTTTATCTTTACCAGGGTCATTAACACAAGATTAGATGTTTTGGCCAATGTTAATAGTAGAAGGAGTGCTGCTGTGTTCCCTGTAACTTTTTTTTTTTTTTTTTTTTTTTTTTTTTTTTTTTTTTTTTTTTTTTTTTTTTTTTTTTTTTTTTTTTTTTTNCTTTCCTTCTTAGGCGGCAAAACAAAGGAGGCTAGAGGGCAAGAAACCTTTCCAACCTAAAAAGATTTAGACCATTAGTAATGCTGAAATTAAAATATTAAAACACTTATTTCAAGTGCTAAGTAGTTATGTTCTCTTATTAATGTCACACTCTACTAAGCATTATGCCATACTTTGTAACGCATGGATTCATCCCACACATCCTGTGTAGAAAAGTGTTTTGGGCTTGTGTTTAAATTTGACTGCTTTCCTGAATCAAGATCCCAGGATTTATACTCTCTCACATTCATTTCCTCCTCTCGTTCTCCCCAAACCTTTTCTCAGGGCCCTCAATTTCTTTACTTTGAAAGCCACACTTTAAAACTCAGTGATTTTATGAAGACCCAGAGCAGACACTTAATCAAGAGACATCCCCAGATGTCATATGCCCCAACGCTTCATTGAGTCAGACCTACTGGGCCTTAAAGGGACTCTGCACTTGCAGATCCTGCTGAGGCATTTCTAGCTGTGTTCCTGCAGAGGCATTTTTAACATCCGTCTGAGTTGCCTGAACTGCATAGCTGGATCCATGACAGACTCTCAGAGACAGACATTTATCACTCCTGCATTACCATACTCTGTTCTTGCTGTACTGTGGGGAAGAGCCTTACTTATCACATTAAAAATGCAAGGAGCAATTAAAGAACCCCACTCTTAATGAGATGGTACTTCTCCCATCAATTTTAAGCAATGAATATTGCAAACTCCCTTTTCAAGCACTACTTGAAAAGCACTTACAACTCTCTGTTGTCAAGGATAGAAGCTCCTGCTGAAATGTGCTGAGCTCCTGACACTTGCAGGATCTGCACTGAGCCTGAGTGTTGGGTGGCTGTCACATCTAATTAATGTCAATCCACTCCAGGGATCCTACCTCTAAGTCATGGTCTTTGGCCAGACAGTGCTGCTCTAACTAGAATACATGGAGTATAATTCATTGAACATACTAAATATAGGATGTGCCAATTTATGAAGGGGCACAGAGAGCTAGACAAATTTCTATTTAAAAATGTCTTATTTTTTCCCATCGAAGCAAATGTATGTGAAATGATTTAAATGTTGGAGATCTTAGGGGAAAAAAATTGTGGAAGTGCTATAGACCTTGGGGGAAGGAAAACATCATGAGATGATGTGTTCATCTCTGAGAAAATACAAAATCAAAACAGGCACCAGAGAATATACAGCATTAACTGCTGCACTAATCAAGTGAGCCAGCAGTGTGTAATAACTCATCACTGTTCGTTCTAGAGGTAGCTACTGCAAGTGTTCAAGAGACTGAAATAAAGCATCCTTCAACTTTGTAAACAAAAGGAGGATTGTGAAGCCATGATGTTTAACACTGAATTGACCTAGCTGGATTGTGTATGTTCCTGCAGAATCAAAATAATGCAGGAACAAGGTTCGGTCCTGAACCTCAGTGTTGAGGGAAAATGTAATTCCTATGACCTAAGCATATTCAATCCCTTTTCTAATCAAGTTGTATATTCAAATTTGTAATTGCACCGTGTGTATAGGTTATATATATATGTGTAAAAACCCTTTGCAGTCTTTCAGTTTGGATAACATTGCAAAAAAGGAACAAAATATTATGAATAAAGTTACTTCCTTTAATGACAACTTTTGAAAAATTAGTAGAACAGGGTTGTTTGCTAATAACCTCTATGAAAGTTGTATGGCATTACTCAAAGTATGGACAGAAATCTTAGACTATGTCTAATGTCTATGAAATTCTGCATAGTAACAAATGACAAGGGAATGACAAGAAGAAAGTATTTGGTCCAACACTGTTCAAAGAAAATGCTTTCATTGTGTCCAGGTTTGGATTCCTACTTGGAATAATATAGGTGGGAAGTAACCTTTGTATCCCATTTAGTCCACCTGTCTCCTCAAAGGAGGTCTGATTTCAAACAAAGAGGTTGAATTTTGAAAATCTTTAAGGATGACAATTCCAGCACCTAACTTGGAAATTTTCCTTGTTAGAAATCTGGAAGCTGTGTTTCTTGCTGCATGTCTTTGATTGTGCACCTTGGAGAAGGGTCTGGTGCCATTTTCACTACCTCCCTTAAGACTTATTTAGGATAAATTCAGGGTGTCCTCTCCTGAATTATTATGCAGAGATGCTGGCACACCTCTGTGACCAGTTCAGGCAGCAAATTTAATTCAACTTTCCAGAAGCAAACTGTGAACAGAAACAAAGATGTCATTGCAGGGATATAGGATTTTAAAAGCAATGGTCTTTCTAGTCATGTAGAAAATATACATCTCATATTGATTCAAATATTCAGTGGAAACAATTAGGGATGGCTGTCACTGTTAAATGAAATGAAAAATGCCTTCAGTTTAGGCAGCATCACATAAGATGATAACTGTTAAAATAGTTAAAGTTAAATGTACTTTTATTGCCAGTATTCTCAAGTCCAAATGGTAATTCATCCAAACCCAAACTTGCGGACTTCATTTCTACAGGAAAACTCCCTCAAGTGGAGGATGTCTGTAACTAAGATGGTAATTTTTTTCTGCAAATTCACCATAATAAAGCAATTATTTTGCTCATATATTAAATTTGTTATAATCTGTGGACAGTAAAATCCAGGAAGTTCTCACATGCCTTTTATTCTGTGGGACTTAGAGCTGGATGCAACACTCCAGTTGGGGTCTCTCTAGAGCAGAGGAGAGGGCAAGAATCAATGCCTTTGACCTGCTGGTCTCCCTTCTTTTGATGCAGCCCAGGACACAATTGGCTTTACAGGCTGCAAGAGCACATTGCTGAATCATGTTATTGTTTTGGTCCACCAACATCCCCAAGTTTTTCTACCCAGAACTAATCTTGACCTATCCTCTGCTCAGCTTGTACCTGTGCTTAATTTACTACCTATGCTTGGAATTCTAGCTGGTGATATCCCCTTGCCTTCTATTTGGTGTGTGTTTATAGGTGTGAGTTTGGGGTGGGTTTTTTTTTGGTTTTTCTCCCTTGTTTCTTTGTTTGGGACCTCATTTATTTGGCTTTGGGTTTTGTTGTTGGTTTTTATGTGTTTTTCTGGGAGAACATATGCATACCTATTCTCCAAGACTACAGTCTTTTGTACCCAAAGTCTTGAAGTACTTTGGGTTTAAGTTCAACTTCCTACACAGTGGGCCAGTGAGCTTTCCTGAATTCTGTGATGGAAAAGAGGTTCACTGATAATATGGCAAAGAGGACTAGCAAGGAAATGTAATACCATAGGAGAAAAATGTGTGAGGAGATAAGACCCACAAAACCTGAAGAGTTTTAGAGCTCTTGTTTGACACCCAGACAATTCTACTTGCAGATTAACCACTGCTAATCTCTTCAGGTTCAATGACTTCTAGGTACTTCGGACTGGTTAAATTGGTATTACTAACAGTTCAGAGCACATTGCAAGAGAAAGAAAAAAAGAGAGTGTTGAAAAATCTTGATTCATTTGATTCCAGAGATGATATTAAGCAGCTGACAGGTATTGTCAGCAAGAGCATAACATTTAGAAAGTATTTAGAATGTGTATACACCATGTATGTATATATATCTAAATATATAGAGAGCTGTTTTATGCTTTGGGATAATATTATATATAACATGTTCTCTCTAAATTAGATTTGGTATTCCTTCTTTCAACCTTGGCTATAAGATTTTTCCTGTAAGCTTTTGCCCTTGCTGAGTTTCTGTAAGTCTCTATGCCTGAAAAGGCCAAACTTGATTTTCACACTAAGTTGTACCATGACTGTGGGGTTTATTGGATCCTTATTGAGGTATATTAATGGTGGTCTAGTCTCGTGCAATAATGTCACCATTACTTTTCTGTCATTCTCATCTCTATAGATTTCTATAAAATATGCTCATAAAACTCAAGCAGCAATCTGAAATTTCTATATTTCCCATTCCTTTTAAAGGTTACCTAGAAACATCTGCAGCACAATAACAGTAAACTATCACACACCTAAGAATACTTGCTGTAAACTGCTCCATTGTGCCAATTAAATGCGGTATGAACTCTACACAGGGGAGCACTTTATTGCTTCATTATTGCTTTTATATAATTTTAAATCCTGTTCACTGCAGCAACAAACATCCAAGCAAATATTTAAAAAGCTAAATGGGGAAATGTAGAACAAGTTAATCTGCTACTGGAAACTTTAATGTGTTCAGCTCCACATATGGCACGTCTGTGTTCTGGGGACAATAAAATATTTTCAAAGGCACAAAGAAAATGGCTTATTTGCCTTTTTAATACATGCAATTAGACATAATGGGAAGGGATCTAGCTGGTAGAGCGGACTGACTTAGATAGCAACATGTGCTGGTGTTACACATATGCAGTGATAGTTTAGGACAAGCATAAACCTAGAAAGGACCAATTCACTGTAACAAAAAACATAGTTGTGTGGGACCATAAGGGATTACTTGTTGAATAAAGAATTTTGCCAGCAACATAATTCGTCAACACTGCAGCAGGTTGAAAATTCCTGTCAACAATTGTCTTTGGTATAACTAAGATTAGAGCAAAAGTAGATATGTTTTGAAATTGTTTCCTTTACAAGTCTCCAACTGTCTGAGTTTGGAGAGTCAGAGCCCTTGAGCTGCTATTGAAAAGCCAGTGAGATGGCACAGCTGATGTCTTTCTTATTTGATTAATGACAAAACTGGAAGGCTTAAACAGCAGGTGCCTCAGAAGTGCACTGATAATGACAATTTAGCTTCATTAGAATGTTTTCTCTGCTCTTTCTATTATTTTATCATAGGACTTTTTGTCAAATCCTTTCAGCTTTCAGTATGCAGGGTCATAGAATCATAGAAGGGTTTGGGTTGGAAGGTACCTTAAAGATCATCTAGTTCCAACCTCCCTGCTGTGGACAGGCACACCTTCCACTACACCAGGTTACTCAGGGCCCCATCCAATTTGGCCTTGAACACTTCCAGGGTAGAGACATCCACAGCTTCTCTGGGGAACATGTTCCAATGCCTCAGCACCTTCACAGTAAATAATTTCTTCCTTATATCTAACCTAAATTTCCTCCCTTCAAGTTTGAACCCATTACTCCTGTTCCCTATCACTCCAGCTCCTGATGAAGCTTCTTTATAGGTCCATTAAATGTCCTGTCACGCCCTAGTGCAAACAGCAACCAAGGAAGACATAACTTAAGATGAAGCCATAAAATCCTGCAAGGAACTATTTCTGTTTTGGAGTAATTTATGCATAAAGAGGTCTGCACTTTTAAACTAATTTTTTTTTTTTTTTTTTTTTTTTAGGATTGCACTATATCTACATCAGATCCTCCAACATGGTGTTCCTTCTGAGTTCTCCTGTTCTAGGCAAGTTTAGTCCATCTGACAAGCCACAAATTGAAGAAATGACTGGCTGTGTTTGGCAGCAAGACTGTGCCAATACTCCATCAGATTTCCCAAACTTTCCTGGCAACCCTGTGAAACAGATAAAATTCAGTTCAAGAGGAAAAAGTGAGCGGGAAAATGCAGTAAGGATATTAATGATGCACGGTAGAATGCAACCAACTTGGCTCTCTCTGTCTAACCCCCGTAGGCTTTCTGCTTTGAAATAAAAATAATTAATTCAGAAATGCACAAAGCCACTTCCTGAAAAGAACATCTATTTTTAGGATTACACCACTTTGATTACACCACTGCAGAATGCAGTGGCCACTTGAGGGCAATTCCAAAGCAGATGTGAAGTAACACCTAATGAATCTATCTAATTAACTGGTGACAACAAGGTCATAATATCACTTGCCACCATGAAATACCACATAACCTCATCAACTTACATTTCACTGTGTTTATGGTACTATTTCTTGCTCACTCAAACAAGGTCCCTATGTATCTATTCAGCACTAATTATTACAGCTATTTTTAGGGAGTTATTTAAAAGGACTTGTAGAAAATTTATTGTATTACGACCCCAAAGGGTTCTTAAAGAAACCCTAAAGAAAGAGAGGTCTTAGTTAGAGGTCAAAATAAGCACTTAAATTTGGGCTGAGGGTAGGAAGGAAAAGGAAGAGAAGCAGCAGTGAACTTGTTCTGTACCATAGCCCAGAGCTTAAATATACAGCTTTCAGCTCTATGTTTCTGTTTATCGAGTAGGTAGAATATGGCTCATACATCTTTCCAAGGTGAACCACTAAAGGGTTGCAAGGAAACATCAGGAGAGAAATGCACTTGGTATGGTAACTCAGAATTGAGGGGGTTCTTGCTCCTGATCTAGTTTTTACTCATGGGAGTAGACTCTCAATCCTCCTACTCGCAGGTGTAAGCTATTTTCTGACTTCCTTTTCTGGATTAAGAGATATAAAGAAGAAATTCTTTACTATAATGGTGGTGAGGCACTGGAACTGATTGGTTAGAGAATTTGTGGTCTTCCCATCCTTGGAGGTGTTCAAAATCAGGGCTCTGAGTAACCTGGTCAAGTGGAAAACGTCCCTGTCTGTGAGACAGGGGTTGGAACTAGATGGTCTTTAAGGTTCTTTCCAACCCAAAGCATTCTATTGTATGATTCTAAACTTTAAATCATTTAATCTGTCATAGTGAATGGCACCGCTTCATTTTTTCATTTATAAAAGACCATTATCTTTGAATATTTGCTGCAGTCCCCATGATCTCAGAGGAACAAAAAAGGAAAGAAGAGGTCTCATTATTTTATTGCCAGTATATGCCCAAGAAAAATTTAAACACTCTTTCTGTATGATGTGATTATAATTAAGCTGAATTAGATTTAAACCTCTGAAGAAAACCAGAAAAGTATAATTGAAGCCAATAGGTAATTTACATTTTACTGTGTGGTAGAGGTGAGGACCTACCTCAGGTCACTTTTTTAGTACTGGTTTACCAAGTACAAAATCTGCAATTAGAAAGCACTTTTTAAAATAATGGTTTTACCCTACTTGATTGGCCAGTTTGTCTACAGGCTACAAATGGAGGGTTCAGACTGGTGCCCCACAGATGAATTTGAGTTATTTGTCAATCAAAACTATCTGAATACTCTGATAGGAGTTCCACTCAGAAAAAACAAAGCACATACTTAAGTAATGATGCATATATAATGTTAGGTCTCTGTTTCCAATTTACTTCATCCTGTGGCTAATTGCCTCATTGCAGACTGCCAATTAGTTTGACTCCCAGCTGTATTCAGAAAGCCAAGTGGGAATGCGTGCATGAGCCTTTGAAGTCCTTTACATTATCTGCTAATCTAAAAAGCTTATCAACACAGCATTTGAAAGGAAGAAATGAATAATTATGAAAAAAACATTAAACTTCTTGAAGCTTTAGAAACTGCTTTCTAAACAATAGAAGAGGCTAAAGTGAAGCTTTTCCCCCAGTCCACTTCTCTCAATTCTGTCAGGATGCCCTGACAACACTGAAACTATAAAAAACCTGCTGGTATAAACAATTCTCTAGATACTGATGAGATTCACTAGGAAGGAGCAACACCATGTTTTTGTTAACCTGTGCTGAACATAAACACTAATAAACTCTAGACTCAACTGGTTGAAGAGTTACAACTGTACTTGACATTTTGTGCCTCAGAGATGGTGTCACTACACCATGTTAAAGGCAGGTGAGAAAGTGCCAGGAGGCTGGGAAAATTCTTGAGCTGTTTGACCTGAAGGTGAAACATTTATTTTCTCCCTTTCTTTAGCAGCAACAGTAAATGAGCAGAAAGATAGATACACTCACTGTGAAGCCTTAAATTCTAAACTTATTTCTGCTGATAGTTCCCCTCCAGTCATGTTTCTCTCCAACAAAAACAAAAGCTCTCACATCTGCTGGTGTATGCTATGGGCTGATGGTGAGTGTATAATTAACTTATAATGATATTACACTTCAGTAATATTAGATTTGGTTGGCTGAAGGCTATTGCAGCATTCTCAGTAAATTCAAGCAGCTGGTTGGGGGTTAGGTCCTCCTAACTTTGATGAGGCTTGCAAAAAAATACCTTAGGCCCAATAACCTTTTCCTGTGGCTCATAGGCTCAGAACACTGCCTTACTTTTCCTTAGATCTCAGGACATGAGGAAGGATCTGATCTTTTGGAGAAACTTCTCCTCTGCCCTATAAGTAAGGAAGTCCAGAAAAAGGGTTTGGTTAGGTTGGTAAGGATACAAAACAGCATTTCTACTTCATTGCTTCTGGTCACTGCTTCAACATTCTTTCTGGCTGTACTAACTTGGTTTGCTTTCAAAACACCATTCAGTTCTGTCAACGTCATGTATATCATGTTCTTATTGTTCTTTTTCTTTCTCAAATCTATTGAGTCAGAAGAAAATCTTTTTATTAGCTGCTGGGAAGACCTTAGTGTTGGTATTTTAGTTTTCTTTCTAGTGTTTTGTTTTTTTGTTTTTTGTTTTTTTTTTTTCAGTCATTTCTAGGCATTAAAAAGTCATATATGAAGGAGGGTTCCTGAAGGAGGTACAAAGTTAAACATATAATTGTGATCTCTTGCAAATGTTTATCTTTCCTCTTTGTTGTTGTTGTTTCCTTTGAACAAATTATCCAAAGTTGTTTAAACTGAAAGTCTGTGATTATGGTTTGTCAATGGAAAAACAGTTTGATTTTGGTCCTGGAGTAAGTGATTCACCTTGGTAACACAGGAGTGTGAGTAGGAGGAAAAGTACTACAAAATTTCAAAATGTTCTTTTCATCTATACTGAATTACTCCTTCCCTTTTTACCTCATTTTAAATCTCTGCCTTCTCTTTTCTTAATTTTTCACTCTTGGATCATACTCTACTTCACGTTTTCATGTCTTTACTTTTACATTTACTGTTGTTGTCTCAAACACAGTAATATTACATAAGTATGGGAAAGCAACAGCTTTCTCTTTCAAAGTTGTTTGTATTTGCTTCCATCATGGAGAGATGGGACAGACTAATAGACACCTGGGCATATGTGGACCATTGCAGAATACACACTAACATATCACATTAAAAGTCTTTTAGTTTTACATATCAATGTATGTCACATAAATGTTCTGTTTTATACAGATTTGAAATTGCGAAAGCAGAAAAGTAGGTACAGCGAGGCAGAATAAAGCACTGGGCTAGAAATTAGAAACAAAGTGAGTTTCAAGCTCCTTGAGATATTCTGGTGTAAAGAATCAACTTTTTTGCTGAGCAATCCCGCTTGATGTAAGAGAATGGTGTGGAGCTATGTTTTTAGCAAGTGATAACCTGGAATTCCCTGGGCTCAGAAAATGAAACAGGTAGCTCTGCAAAGTCATTGGACCACAGGGCAATATTTTTGTGAATGGTTAAAAAAACAGAGGACCTATGGTATTCATAGCATCTGTTACTTGAAAGCTGAGAATTAGTAGCAGTTAAGGTGTGATTTCTTTCATCACTAACTAATTTTTTGAAGGGACTGGCAATTTTTATGACAAATGATCTTACTCATAATTAAAGCACCACTGTAATTTGTCTTTCCCTGGCATGCAATTTGTGGTGTTCAAGCAAAGGAAGAAAGAAGAGTGAAGACTATAGAAATCACATTCCCTGTGTAGAGGGGACACCAGTGGCAGGGGTGCAACTTAATCTTGATATCTCACAGATTGGGTGGAATAAGAATACTGTCACTGGTAAGAAGCTTCATACAGAATGATATGAGATACAAACAGTTCCAAGACCTAAAAGATATTTAAGGTACATGCTAAAATTATGCTGTTGTCTCTGCAAGTTAGAAAGTTAGTGACATTTAGAAGGTCTTATTTTAAAGGTTGAAATAATGTCGACAGACTTATTCACAAAGCATGTATATCATTCACAAAAAGTACATACCTACTATAATAGTTGTGAGACTCATTTTATAGACTAGAATAGGAGCTCCTTCAGTCAGAAAGTTATGACCCTTGGATTAAAAACAAAAAAAAAAACCACATCAAACACATACAAAAATTCAGTGATGACATTGGACCAGTTTCATAATGACTCAGGGAGCTGTTATAATTCCATCTGTTCCAACAGTAGTGAACCATCCAGCAGAAGATGCTTGTGAAGAAATCCTAATTCTACAGCCTGGACAGTTCTGCAAACTTTCAGGATGAATGACATTAGCAACCAGTTTCCATTCTAAAAGGAAAGAAATAAAAAGAAAATAATTAACAGAATCAGAGCCTTGCTAGGCTCTGAAAAAACAGCTGCTGTCTTTCCAGGGTTAGTCTTCAAAACATGCTGTCCAAAGAATAGTTTTTTCAGAAAAAAAGTTAGCATACTTTGACAGAAATAGCCAGAGATCTTCCAACCAGTTACAGCAGATGGCAGTTCAAAAGACAGAGGACATCTGTTTATGATTCATCCAACTTTGCAAAAGACTATAAGAATTTGAGATAGCACTCTCAGCAGAGTTTTTATTCCTCATAGGTGAGAATGAAGTCACCTCCATCTGGCAAAAGGTCTAACAGTGATGCCAATTTGCCAAGTAATCCTCATTACTGATCAAGAATTTACCTTAGGCGATACGCAGGTCTTTAGGGAAAAGTTACAAGATGCAGATGTGTAATGCTTTCAGACAGAATGCTTTGCTTCTACAGACAAAATCTGCTTTCAGAATGTTTTTCCCTTTCCTTTCGTAAATAGACAATGAAGAGCCAGGAAGTCAGCTAGGAAAAGATTCTTTCACAAATGTTTCATTTGTAGTTATAGAAATTATGAAACAAGCTATTGTTGGTGGAGTTGCAAAACTGCAGCGATTCAATGATAATGATTGTCTCAACTATTTTGCTTCTCCATTTGAAGCATCACTGACAGCTGAAAAATATAATTTGGTACTATGCCAAAATAACTGTGACTTTGTTATGAAAGGATATCAAGAAATTTTCCACAATCAACGATGATTTTATCTCTTGCCAGCTGGTCTCATGCATTTCAAAAATGGTATACTTGAACTCATTTACTAGAATTAACTATCTTCAATGTACATAGACGGGGCTGCATAAGAAAATGAAGTTAAATAACAATGATACAATGTTTGTTCTCAGAATTTCTCCACAGATGTGCTAATGAACTTCAGTAGATTTAAGACGTGACCTCATATAGGCAAAGCAGCTGTCAGATGACCACAGAATTTTTAATGTCTTGTGGACTGAATATTTGTGTTTCTAGAGTATATAGATGAACCAAAGACAGAGGTGGAGGATATGACTGTTATCTGGAGATATATAACAGTGGGGATAAAAAGGGATTATGTTATCTCACGGCTTATGGATTTTGTTGGTTTATTTACCTATTTTCACAAACATACAGTAGTCTAATTGATGTATAACGTTTTGACTGCAGTATTTTTGGTTTGTGAAGGAAATTAATAACTTTTTTATAGATGTGGCAAATGTAATGTGGATTTCTAGAATGGCCTGTTACTTTTGTCATGACATGTAAGATAAGGTTTTGCAGGCACTTGTCACAAACAGATTTACTTTTTTCTGAATATGTAAATTACATGACAGCTTGAAAATTGTCATAAACTAAAGGTTTTGAACCAGCAACTGACTGAAATTGTCTATTCTAATTCCATTAAGTGGCAAATACTGTAGCTACAGCGGGGGCATCACCATATTGTAGAATCATAGAACAACCTAGGCTGGAAGGGACCTTGAAAGATCATCTGGTACCACTTTTCATGGGAAAGAGAATCTGTATGAGATGATGTAGGCTCTGTCAAATGGCAGCTGAAAACATTTAGTGATGGAGATTCTACCACATCCCTGGGGATGGTCATTCCCTTGGTCCAGGTAGTAATTGTTCATACTACAAAAAATGTCTTTCTTACACCAAGGTAAAACTGCTGGTGCAACTTCTACCCACTGTCCCTTGTCTTGTGCCTTGGGAAAACAGAGCCTCCATCCTCTTTTTAGCTCCCCCTGAAGTACTGGAATCTGTGATGATCCTTCCTGATCCTTCTCCAGAGAGGAGAGATCCAACATCTACTGTCTTTCCTCACAAGGTAGTTCTTCAGACCTTTGATCATCCTTTTAGCACTCCTTTAGACCTTCTCCAGTCTGTCTGTGTCTTTCTTGAATTGTGCGGCCCAGAAATAAAGCAAATATTCTGGGTATGGCCTGACAAATGCTGAGTAGAGTCAAATGGTCACATCTCTACCCTTGCTTGAAACCAGATAAACAACATCCACTGCACTCCCCATATAAGTACAAGATGTTATTTTGGTGTAGAAAGGGATCCAGGTTAGTCTGGCTTGATTTGTATTTGATAAATTCATCCTGTTTTTTTCCCAATAATCCGCTTCTTTTGGTTAGTAATACTTTTTGGACGACTCGTTCCAGTACTTTCACAGGAATTCAATCTAGTGAGATTCAAGTGTATGTCACAACACTCTTAACTGTCATCTTTTTCAAACAAACAAACAAACAAACAAATAACAAAAAACCCTTACTGTCTTTCATTCATGACTTTCCTCAGAATTCCAGATGACAGAGGGAGGTCAGGTTGTATGGGGCTTTGAGAAACTTGGTCTAGTGGAAGGGATCCTTGCCCATGGCTGTGGTGGAACTGCGTGCTCTGGAAGATCCCTTCCAACACAAGCCGTTCTGTGAGTGTTGGCTGCTGGTTTTTCAGCCCCAGGAAAATGAAAGCAGGTCACATTCATTAGGAAGGTCTGAGCTTCATCTGAAACAAGAGCAATATTTTACAAAGAAAGAATTCCTTCCAGAAAACCTGTCTGAAACTGAAATTTCACAGTATAGTCATTTCTACTGAACATGTATGGAAATGAAATATATCTACATATAATTTACAGATTCATACAAATACATACAACTTCTTGTGAAACTGTCCTGAAGATGTGTTTTGTTTTGTTTTGTTTTGTTTTGTGTTTTGTTTTGTTTTTATTGGTCAGTTCATGATTGCATATTGTACAGCAGTAAAAACATCCTAACACGCAGTTTAATGGAGCACTCCCATTGTGCAGGTATCACAAGAAAATAATTCCACACGACTGATATACCTTCTGTGAATTAGTACAAGCTATTTATGTGTTGGAGCACTATACACGTATGGAAAGATTATTTCTTTCCATGTGTATTGACTGGCTCCTCACTTCTTTAAAAAGGCAGTAAATAATACTTTCTACTCAGCTCGTTTGAAGGAAGATAAAACGAGTGTGCAGTTGTGAGCTTTGAATAACATTGCTGCTTCTATTTCTCTGGCAATAAAACGATCTACTATAATAGACCATTATATAAAAACTTTTTTGACAAGTGCTTTTATGAAAATTAAGCAATGCAAAATTTCTACGGGTTGCAGTTTCCCTTGGGAAGAAAAAAATGATAGGAAATTCCATTCAATCTTGTCAGCACAATAAAATACAACATTTCATATATACAAATAATGTGAAGAAATTACTGCAAAATGCAACCCAACTTGGATGGGTGGAAAATTGAGAGAATCAATCAGAAATGCTTCTGTCTTGATGTTCCAAAATAAATGTAAGCAATAAACATACCATTTTCAAATTAGTTCATGTTAATAACGCTTCTTTCCTGAACGCACATAAGGAAATGAATGATTTGGTATAAACACAGAGAGCAGCACAGTGTATCAGGATAAAATGTTCATAGGAATTCATACTAACTGGGAGGTATTTCATAGTGAGAATTGATACAGAAACCAATCTACATTAAATTGTGTTAAGAAATGAACAACAGACAAAATTGAGGCTGGTGGAACCTGTTATCCCATTCTTCTTGAAGTAACACACTTTCTATTCTAAGCCTCCTACTACATCTTTAACTCATTGCAATATGGATCAGAGTCCCACTTAAAATTGTAAGATACCCTTATGTCATATTAGAATGAAGATATTCAAAAACTGTCCATATCAGTCTAAAAGAAAACACTTTTCACATATATATCTATGTAAACTTTTCTCTTTTCATTGGTCTGTATAACCAGATTACACCCAAGTGCACTATATAAGGTGTATTTCACCCATGTTATTTCTTTGTTCTCTTCATTACCCCTAGACCCAGGTTTCTCCAACTCCAGATACAATTTTTTAACTGATTATTACATAGTAGTTTATAGTGTGGAGTCTACAGTACAGTTTTTGCCCGTTTTCCTGCCTGCACTGTTCAGCCAGAATGTCTCTGTACTGATTATTGTGTTAGAGTCATAAATATCTCATTCTACCTGGAGCAATTGTTTGCTACTGCTATCTATATAAAGTTGGAGTTGTACCACACTAAGATAAAAGAAAAAAAAGTAATGGAATGCCAGTCAGAGACTGTGTCTAAAGCAGCATTCAATGCACCTACATTAAAATTGCAGACTCCAGGAACCCAGTTCATTTATTAAATTACAGTCATTATATTGAGGTTAGACAAGATAGAGTGGATCTGGCCTGTAGTTCACTAATTGCAAAAAACCTCTTTGTATGCATGTACAAACACATATAGCAAAATGCCTGACAACAGAACCTAAACAGGTATTTGGGGTATTTGAACTAAATGAGAAAGGGAATATTTTGCATTGTGTAATTTTTCTCATTCTGTAGTCTTATGGTCTAATGATATCTTATGGAAAAACACTGTGCCAGAGAGTTCTTCCAGTCACATCAACAGGCAGAGTTGATTTGGATCAGGACACAGAAAGCACCCTCATAAGAAGAAGATAAATCTGATATCTGCCTCATCATCATCTGTTTACCTTTCTGCTTTTCTAGACAAATAACACTGGAAAAGACTTCTATCCACAACTTAAGGGCTAAAGAGGGTCAGCTTCTCACTCCAATCCTGAATGAGAAGGCATGGTCAGTCTGCATGACTCATGGGAAGGATTTGGTAAGGGAAACAAGGAAGGGAGGATGAGTGTTGGAGGGAAGGACAGGTGGGTACAGTGGAGAGGCAGAGATGTGGGACCTCTGCTGCCATTATACAGAAACTGGGAATTAGGTGGAAATTAGCTGTAATAAATCTGAGTGTGACAAAGGGTGAGAACAGAAATCATTGTAAAGGAGAAGAGAAAGAGGGCAAGCACTAGTAGGATCACAGTGGAAAATTCAAGGCTTTAGGACTAAGATATGTCTCATTATGGAGGGAAGGACATAAAGGAGGAGAGAAAAATCATTATTTTCTCCCTGCAGACAGAAGAAAGAAATTGTGATCACCACAGGGTTGTTGCTTTTTTCCTGCCTTCCCGAGACAGTAGAAAAATGCTTTCTCCTATTCAGGATGTTGAAAAGTCTAAATCACAACATGAAAGAGAACAGTATATGTAGGAAAATATGATGCCTGATTACAGGTTGTGCTAGAATGTCAAATCTTCATCTCTGTGAAATAGAAAAGAAGCCAGAAGATCCATGAGGAGGTTGGTACCACCCTGCAGCCACCACTAAGAGAGAAACGCCTCTGTGTATGAAAACTAGAGTCATGTTTTTCATTCTGTAATCTGGCTTCACCAGAACACCAGTACTGAGGAAAGTTTTTATTCCTTTGTTGAAGACAAATAGTTAAAAAGGAAGGTTCACTATCCAAAATGGGGCAAGCTACACTGAAATAGAGGTTCTTATCTCCCTCCTTCCACAGCGGCAAAAAAAACAAACCAACAAACCCAAACAAAATATAACCTAACTATATCTGACAATAATAATCAATCCAGGGGGGGAAATATTTTGACAAGTGAGAAGTGCATACAGGACTGGGAAAGATCTAAAATACTCTGACTTTCACAGAATTACAGAATCACACAATAGCTGAGGCTGGAAGGGGCCTCCGTAGGTCATCTGCTCAAATCTCACTGTTCTAGCAGGGCCACCTCAAGCTCTGTCCAAGACTACAATGATTTCCAATCACAACAGATATCAGCAGTGTTCAGGGAACTGTAGTAAGGAAAGCAAAATATAATGCATACTTTTTGCATTAAGCAAGGTACATGATAACATTCTATGATGAGGTGACTATCTTGCTTGATAAAAGAGGAGGAGGGACATTTTTATACATTATCTTTTTTGGTGGCTTAAATGAGAATTCCACTGTTTTTCTTAGTAAAGGTTATTTGGAAAACTGGTGCACCATTTCTTTTTGGTACAGAGGTTTTTCTCATTGCAAGGTACAAAAGAGAATTAATAAGGACTGGCATCTTCCCAAAACAAAATGTATTACCATTTTTTCAGTGTGAATTAAAGACATTTTATGAGTAAAATAATGATTTCAAGGGCTGAAGTTTTTGTCTCTGTGAATAGGCAATCTTAGGAAAGCAGTATGAAATGGATAATGGTGCTGTCTGATTTCTACAGAAGATAAATAAAATACCTAAAGAAAAGCTGGATGACTCATCATACAGCCTGGAGGTTTTTCTAAAGTAGCCTGAAAAAAAAAAAAAAAAAGAGTTTAGTCACTATAGCCTCACAGAGAAAGAAGAGATGTGAACACACAATACCAACAGTACCAAACATGTCAGGGAATTTGGCAATACCAATTGATTGTTTCTTTTTCTACAGAAATTCTTGGCTGAACTTGCTGTCTGAAAAAGATATCTTTGACACCTGTATTTCATTTGTAAGGATAGTATAAACTACAATAAAAATTTTGACAACTCTAATTTTCCTTTCTAGAGAATAAAGAGGCTTTGTGAAATGAGTCCAACTGGTGTTGAATCTGTGACAAAATCTCTTCAAATCTACATTCAGCCCTTACAGTAAGTTATTGTAAACACAGGCATTGCCAAACTGTGACTTCACACATTATACAAGAACTTTTGAATACTTGCACCAGAAATGTTTTATTATTTGTATCATGTGTGTTCAAATAATGCAAAACATGATATATGATTTGTGGATTAGACAGCATCACAACCTTTCTTGGTAAGTAGCTATTGAAAATGAAGGAGAAAATCCAGTACATAGTTTTCTTCCAAGTGGGGCATGGAAACAATAGAAAGAACATTTTAGCAGTGAGAAACCAGATGTCCAGGGCAGATGATCATGTTCACTAATGGGCAGGAGTCTGAACTATTAAAGTATAATGGTGGAAAAGTTCTTTCAGCCAACACTGAGTCACTGCCATTATATCAAATACTAAGGTAAAACAGAGATCATGCCAAACCTCTGGGTTCTAACAAGCCCCTCTGAATCAGCAGTGTCAAGATTAATAAGCAGTCTACAGTAGAGATTCATATACCTGAAAAAAAAACACTTAAACAAATTTGTGCAAGTTAAATATCATAATAAAACTATAGCTTCCTTCTACTCCAGACAGAAATGAGGGATGAAGTACTAAATGTAGGCCTAACCTTTCTAAAGACCCTTTTATTCTGCTAAAAGTTTTATTGCAGAGACACTGTCATAAGGTCACAAATACTCATTGGAAATATCACCACAGTACCAGAGGAATTTTGTCTTCCAAAACCATATGCTTTTAGTCGTCTATCCAGTGATTAGGAGTTCAGGCTTCATGGCTGCTACTTCCACAAATATAGTAGAATAAAATTCTACCTTTCAAAATGAAAAAGAATTATAAAAGGGTTAAGGTTGGAAGGGATGTTAAAGATCATTTGTTTCCAACCTTCCTACCACAGTCAGGGCTGGCACTCTCTAGATCAGGTTGCTCAGGGACCCTTAAAATCCCATCCAACCATGATCACTTCCAGCTATGGAGCATCCACAGCACCTCTGGGCAATTTATTCCATTGTTTCACCACCCTCTGGGCAAAGAATTTCTTCCTAACCTCTATGTAAACCTGCACTCTTTCAATTTAAAACCACTGTCCCCTGTCCTGTCACTACTGCATAAAAAGACCCCCTCCCCACTTTTTACAAGCTCCCTTTAGGTACTGGAAGGCCACAGTGAACTCTTTCTGGAATCTTTCCTTCTCCAGGCAAAACAATACCAGCTGTCTCAGCCTAACTTCATAGGAGAGGTGTTCCAACCCTCTGATCTTTGTGGGCTTCTCTGGACCCACTCCAGCAGCTGGCTTTCCTGTGCTGAGGACCCCAGAGCTGGATGCAGTGTTCCAGGTGGGGTCTCCGAGAGGCCCCTCTCTGATGGCCAAGCTGATGCAGCCCAGGACATGCTTGGCTTGCTGGGCTGTGAGCACACGTTGTTGGTGACAGATTTGTCTTCTGATGCTTATGCTTTATCTTCAGTGATGCCACAAGTGCCAAGAAAGATACTGACAATGTTATTGCTCTCTCAGAAGGAGAACAGGATTACCAAAAGCAATTTCACATGCATATAGATTGTGCCTTTTGTCCCACGTGATCACATTTTAGCAGATCATTGTGGTTCAAGGGAATGGAAGATCATACAAGTCTGTGTCCTCCCAGATATTTCAAAACAGAAAAAAAAAAGATAAGGTGAATTTTTTTGTTAATTTAATAGCTCACAGAAAAAATGTAGAAAACTTATTTGTACTATGACAAAAGAAAATGGTCTTTTCTGTGAAGATTATTAATCAATTAAAGACAGGTTCTGGTACATAAGAAATGTAGTATCAGAATTCCTCATATATATGAAATGAAAAAAAAAAATGTATCTGCCAGAGCAAAATGAGATAAAGTCTGTTTTAATTATAAGCTACCATCTCACAGAAAAGAAACAAAGCAAAACAAAACAAAACAAAACAAAACAAAAAAAAAAAAAAGAAAAAAATTTAATTAATTTAATTGCCAAACATCAAAAGTATTTCAATGTGATGATAAGACTAGAGGATGTGGTGCACCTGAAAAGAAGTAATATTCTATTTTATAAAGCATAAGGCCACTGAAAAAGCTGATATGTGTATTTATTCAGAAATAAGAGGGAAATATGTTAAAGATGTTGCAAACTGTGAAGCGTGCAAGCAGATCTCATCCAGCTTCAGACTGCAAATGGGAACCAATTGGCCTTCATTTCCTGGTTATTTACAGAACAGCTGGAGGCATACTCACTTACTAAAACTAAAAAGTGTTTAACATTTCAAACCACTCTCATTAAAACATGAGGTCTGAAATAAACTGCAAAATATTAGTGAAATGCTTTTGAATATCTTTTCTTCAAAGGGGGTTGTGGTGGAATTTCTTCACTGATACAATGTTCCCAGTAACTGTAAACCTTACAAAATGTTCACTGACATTTCTATATACAAGCAGGAAAGCAGCATCTGACCACTTCGTTGGAATACCTGTGGTGGAATCAAGATATTTGGAGTGAATTTAGCAGTCTAGTGGTATCTATTGTGTAAATGTCTGCATTCAGCCACATCTCTCCTTTGAATTCCTTTTTAGGCAATAGATATGGTCACTTATGTGAGTCATCTGACCAACTGTGGGATTTAATAAGTCATATCTTAGGTGCATAAACTGTACTGTATCTGTATAAACAGTTTTCAGGGTCTTGATCTGGTATAAAGGTATTTACATGGAAATTTCATACAGTGTGTTCAGAAGGGGCCCTTAGGATCTCTCCTATAGTCATCTCTCCTCACCCTCTACTTCCTTTTGAGGCCCCAGAAGCCACCAAAAATATAGAGTAGGAATGTGTTTAGATGTTGGATCTTTTTTAAAAACCGCATTTTCATGGGAAATCTCTGTGCTACATAAGCACTGGGATCTGGTTGAATATGGAAGTGCTGTCTGTCAGACCACGCAGGCAGGAAGATTCTCTTCATTCATAGGCAGAGCCAGTTTGTTGTAAAGTGTCAGCAAAGCCAGGCTCAGACTTGGCTGACATTGGTGAGAAGTGGCAGGGTGGAGAGGACACACCTCAATCGCAAGTGAAAGTGGTCTGGCTTTCTGTAGAAAATACAGAGGGTGACAGCCTGCTTCCCTCAGAGTTCTGAGATCTAGACAGATCACAAATCAAAGCAGACATGGACAGTTTGGTTGCCTCCAGATTCCTGTTTAAGACTAAGTAAGCCTATGTTGAATGATTTGGAAACAACTAGAAAAGGGGTGTGAGTCTTCAATCCAGGATCATTAAATCATTAAGTTAGGAAAAAACCTCTCAGATCATTGAGTCCAACTAATATTTGGTTAACCCAACACCACAATATTGACCACTAAACTATGTCACAAAATGCCACTGTGTGGTTTCAGCATTACAAGGATCAGTATATCCTTCTGGTCTGTGACATGGTGGCACCTCTTTTGTCACATGCTCCAAGTGAAGTCTTCCAAGAATATTGTCCTGACTTTGAGACAACTGACCTAGTACGGTCAAGTATTTGGAGAAACAAATCTCTTGTATGACTGGAAGTAAGGTACATTCATTGTAATAATAACAGTAAAACAAATTCCTGAAACAGCTTTGAGGTGCCAAAGCAAGAGACCAGAGAAAACTCCACAGTCAGCTGTAACAGTGACCGCGATGGGGTTCAACAGAAATACTGGCAAGGTTGGACACAAAGTGGTTATTCAGTTTATGCTTTGAGAGACAATCCTGAGTAAATGTAAAGCAGGCCATTCTGGTGCTAGGCAGCACAAGTTCACAGTGCAAGACTTCTAAATCTTCTGCATCTCTACATCTTCTATATCTTTGCAGCGCTAGAACTAAAAGAATCTCTGGAAAAACTAGACATGTCTCAAAATCTGTGTTGACTGCACATAGAGATAGTCACTAGAATGAGAAATATTTAAGACCATTGTTTTCTCTTCCATTCCATTTTATATGTCAAGGAAGATTTACATAATGCTGCTTTTAAAGAAAATAGAATTTTGAAAAGCACATTGCCAATTTATGCCAAATTGCAAGTCTAAATGAGTTACTCCTGACAGCAGATATCTGAACATGCAAAGAGGCATCAGACTATGCTTGTTCAAGCTCTTCAAAAGAGACTACAAATAAAGGAACTGGAAACCTGTTGATTCAGTACTTACTTCTAACTGTGGACAAATAGCAGCTTCTGTAAACAGAATTCTGGAATAAAATGCAGTGGTACTCTTCTGGCCTAATACTGCTGCTTTTGAAAAACTAAGAAATACTTCAATCCATAGAGAAGGACAACTATGGTGTGTGTTGTTATCGTGGCTAAAGGGAAGAATTTGGAAATAGGGAGAAAATATGGCAGCAACACTCTCTAGCAACAAGCTCTAGCAAATGGAACACAGTGACAGAAACATAATTGGAAACAAACAATCATTGGCATGTTAAGACAATCACCTTTATTGTTTGGATGTAAAGATCTCTACCATACAACCACGGAAGTTTTGATTGACATTATTTTCACAGATGTTTTTGGAATGAAAAAAACTACAAGAATGTGATGGGCAACAGGAAGCTGGAGGAGCTTTTCTCCCATATGTCCAAACATTTGCACTGGTCTTTTAAGAACCAATAATAACCTTGGATAACCTTTAAGAACCAATAACAACCTATTTATAATATGTACAAGGAAACTGCATCGTGTGGCAGTACAACACAAAAGAAATGACACTCACACACTGAGATGTCCAAGGCAAAAAAAAAAAACAAAAAAGGGACGCTTATTTACAGACCTCAACATTTATAGAATTCCAACAGTGACCATGGATTGGAGAAAGAAAATCTTTCCTCTCCAACCACACTGGTCAACCCAACAGTCCATCAACAATCTCCTACTTATGAGAAGAATGTAAACATGTAAAGACAATTACATGTTACAATAACAATAGGTTTTTTATGTGAAAATCCGTGAGAGACTCCATTACAAAAGGTAAATACAGAAGGCTGAAGTAAAACTTTAGAAAAACTTTTAAAAAACAGAGAATAGAGAAAAACCAGGGCAACAGCATCGCTTTTTTATGATGTAGAAAAAAATATTCTTTTTAGACATAAATATGCTTTTGAGAATTTAATTCCAATGCATGCTGACTTTGCACAAAATGAATAATGGAGTCATAATTCTTCTAAAGACAGATGCTTGACTGTATTGATTGCATTACACAGAGAAAAAGGTTGAAATTTTGGCAAAACAAATCAGAAATCTCTTGAAGCATTATTAATAAACCATTGTAAATGTTGAAAAATTGCCCACAAACAAGTGATGTTAAGTGGAATCTTTGTTACCTCATAAGAATTAGCTAATATTTGGTTTAATGACACATTAATCAACAGAGATGAAAAATGGACATAGACATGCCAATCATTTAGCATAGTACAGCAATATTAAGAACCTGATAGAAAAAAATGTAGAAAAAGAATATGTAGACAAAAATATTCTGTTCTGCTTTCCATAAATTTTGCAGCTATCTTCTATGAAATAAGTCAAACAAAACCAAGAAAATTTGTAAAAGTATATGGCTTCTTTTTATAAAAATACACTCATCAGGATAGCAGGATATTCAGTTTAATTATGAAGCTAAAGACATGACTATCAAATGAGAGTATAAAATATGTTTGGCTGTACTATTTTCAGACAAACTGAGATCTTTATTTTGACACCTGCTTCTTATCTGCAGAGACTTCATCTACACCAAGAAAAATGTACATAACACAATTACAATGTACAAAGAAAAGGGCTTAGAGAAAAGGCTGATGCCTCTTACTGAAAATTGTTGCATACAGATCTCCAGCCTATCTCCAGTGTCAGACATTCAGAAGGACAATACAAACCCTTGGTCAGCCACATCATTCAAGAGTCAAGTAGAGCTACCTCTTGATTCCATAAAGCACATGAGCCAACAGCAACTGAAGAGGAAGCTCCTAGAGCAATGGGAGAGATGTCCATAAATTCTTCCCAGGGGTGCTCCTTGAGGGTAAAGCAAAGGGGAAATCATGAGCCATAGTGGTGCAGGGTATCCAAAAGAACCCTTCTACATGCCCTGCCTGAAGTGTGGAACTATTGAAATCCTAAGCATATGTAGGGATGTGGCCAATGCTGGGCACCTGAGATACATCAGCAAGGCAAAATCAGGTTTCAGACACATGCTTTCCTTGATAATGGCTAGGATTTGACCTAACAAAACTAATCAAAAAGCCCCTGGGTTTAGATTTTTCCACGATTTGAAGATTTCCCCTGTGGAACTAAGAAGGCTGTGAGAAATGAACATCTCTCAGCACAAATCAAGCTAATCTCTTGGAATTCCTCCAAGAGCAAACCATTCCACCTGTTCTGGAATGATAGATACAGGACAAGCTGAAAGTGGAAATATTTTTATGGCATTCTGCAGCAGAAACAAATCAAAGAGACAGCTGGCTTTGATTTCTCAACATATAAGGGAAGGGAAAGATTACTCTGAACATATTGAAAACATAAAAAGAGCACTAACCTGCATGTAAGACATTTAACTTTATAGCACATGTATAAAGCTGTGATATAGCACAGATCACTGACTGGTGATTTTACCATAAAACTGCATGCATAATATTCTCCATCCCTATTTAAAAAATACCTTTTTTTTTTCTCTGAAAATTGTACTTCATTGAAAAAAATAAAATATGTTTTACGAAAAATAACATCAGAGAAGGCTTTTTTTTTTTTTTTTTTGGTTTATTCTGGCTTTAAGAAGTAAGGAAAAATGCTTGGTTGTGTGTATAGATGCAAGATATAGTCTCAGATCCTGGAAATCACCATTCTAAAGACAGACGATGTGACTTTGTGGCTTCCAGATTGTGTACAGGAGATCAAGAACAGAAATGTTTCTAAATGGTTTGACCTAAGAGAAAATGTGTATATTGGAAGGCCAGCAAAATAAATGTGCAGTCAAAAAGTCAAAAAATATTTCTCTATTTGCAGCCACCTGCTATAAATATCCTGTGTCAGGTGAAAAGGAAAAGGATTCTGAAAGAGAAAGCAGATAAATTTTCTACTGAAAATATATATTAGGTTTAGCAAAGAGAAAAAAAAATATTCAGACACTTTGGTAATCAGAGATATTATTTGGTATAGTGATTTGCTAATCAGAGATACTAAAATTGTAATACAGCTTTAAATTACACTGATTAAATTAAAATTATTATTTGCTTTCGTATGAAACTCTGTTTAGTATTTATATCTATCCTGTTATGATGAAGATCAAAGGACAGAACCCAGTGATGAAAAATTTATCATATAAATTTCAGGAGAAGCCAGTTTTCACCATCCAAATGCTTGCAGGAAAGGAAGATTAGTATGAACACAATAGGTGAGGAAGCACACATGGTGTGTCTTTGCCCTTAGTCCTAGTGCATAGAGTTCTCTTTGGAAAAGAGGAATACTTACGTCCACATTTTAAAGGAAAATAATTCTTGGATGGACAACTTACCATGGGTGAGGAGCGTTCATAATAAATTAGATTGCTGTAATATCATATGTGTCCAGAAAATAAATTAAAATGGTGCTAACATAGTAATGTGTCAATCCTTTATCTATGCAGTCTTCGTCCAGAAGAAAAAGAAAGGATTGAATATAAATCCTTTTGTGCACAATTTCTGCATTTCACATGATGATCTGATATAAAACTGTTACAGAGAGCAGGAACAATGATGAAAAGTTTATCACCACTGCAGCCCTTCAGCCTTACGTGAAACAACAGCAAAAGCCCACTACTGTAATAATAGTGCCAGTGGCCTCATGTACCATATATAATATCTTTATTGTAAAAATATTTGATAAAATATGAGCATTATTGTATGATTATTATAAAATTTCTGGTCTTCATGTGTTACAATGGCTGGAGAAATGGAAATGCCTTGCTGTATAGCTCACTCTTAGTTAGACTCTTGATCAGGGACCTGGTGACTGCTCAGACTTTTGTAACTTTTTTAAGTGCTTTCATCCAAAACATATAATCATCTTTCATCAAAGCATAAGAAGTACAAATAGCAACCAGAATTTTTGCAACACTAATGAAAAATACCAAAGGCATATACACACATTTTTAAATATATCACCTGATTCTTTTCACTGTAGCACAAAAAAAAATTCTCTAGCAGAGAATTATGAGAAAATTACTTATGCAGTTTCAAAACAAGTCCTCTTTAAGCAGCCTTTCAAACAGGAAGGTGCAGAAATAAGTCAATAAAGAACCATGAAAATCATCATCCTATACAAGAGCAGATTACTGAAATTTCAAGCAAACAGGTTTGAAAAGATTCAGTGTTCTGTGCATGCTACTTTTACTGCAGAGACAGGCTTTTTTTAAAATCAGTCTAAAACATCATATATTGTATCAAATTCCAAACGATGGAAAATAAGACACTGGGAACTATTTCCCTCTTTATTCTCTAGATAATATAAAAAGTCTCTCAACCAGACTCTTGGTCCCTTTATAAATACAGTAGTCCAGAAGGGAACTTGGCAAAATCAGCCATCCCTAACAGAAATTTTTTATTTCATTTATAAAGCATACTTTTAAAATATTTCTCTAATTTTACTTTGTTCTTGAGGCAAATAAGAAAATCCTGCTTTATAAAAAGTTATATTTTTAGGAAGTGAACCAGTGGAAGGAAAAATAAAAACAAGCATATAGAACTGTGAGATTTTATTCAGCAAAATACCTTGACCCTGAAAATGGATGTTCTAACCCAGCAGGTCATGGGTTCACTTTCTGTGTGATGACAAAGATGGTAGTCATTATGTTAGCAAAGGATTAGTCATTACACTTGTTAGCTTTGCTTAATACATAACAATTAGAACCTCATGCTCAACAGTTTTTCCCTGTTAAACCACTTTTGACCGTATCCATTCAAAATAATATATAGTGTTGGGACTAAAATGTGCCACAGAATTGTTCTGTCTCGTATTATTAAGTCCTTTCAGTCAAAGTGGGAAAACGAAGAACGTTCAGTTTCCTTGCCCCAATAGCCCCCATTTTGTGAACCCTTTTTATGGGTTTTCTGCAGATGCCAGGATTCTTAATGTGCAGTCTTCTATATTCCTGTTGAGAGAAGTTTCACCAAACAGAAACAAACAAAATTAAGAAGCTGGTAATGAAAATAGATACTAAGAAGCTGTTAAAAAAAAACACTCAGAAGTTTTGAAATGAAAAGTGAAAACTTTATCACATCTGGGTGAAAGCCAGGTCCATTGAAATGCAACTGAGGGCTATTACAATCTGTGTGAAATGAGCATGGATTCCATTCACAAAAATGTCCTTGTTTGCTCTAGAAATGCTGTGAAAGTGCACTCAGTGCTAACCCAGGCCATCAACTATTGCAAACAGTAACTGCTGCTGCTTGAAACTTGAGCAGCTAGGGAAAAGCTTGTGAAAATATCTATAAGTTCACTGACAAGAAAGGGTTTTGTAAAGAAATAGAGCAACAGAGCTCTTCAGAGTTTTTACTGTTTTCTGTGTGAGAAGGCACCTTGCAATGTGCTCCAAACCAGTCTGCACAGTGAAGGAACAATGGTCTGTAGATAGCCCCTTGCTTGACAGAGTCAGCAATCCCAACATTTCCAAAACACACTGAAACCAAGGGCAACATCCAACAAAAGTCTACCAAGCAGCTCCTGCTTAGGTTACAACTGGAAATTAGTCTCTGCTTCAGCCTGCTGCTGAAGTTGTAATAATTCATACATTGAGCAGAGAACACAACTGAGCTAGTTCAGTATCATCTCACTCCTTTTCCAAATGGAGACATTGAAATTTAAACTAAAATACCTACAGATGAAAACTTGGGAGATTTAAATCAGTATTATGAGGGTTGAGGGATATCATACAAACTTTTAATTCCTGACCCTCAAATAGCTTGAGGCCTTTGTAAAATGATTTTTAATAAGATAAAATATGTTGTTACTACTGTATTATCTGAATTTATTTGATTTAAGTTTGTTATGTACTGTATATAATAGTACTAAATATTAATAAAAAGATCATTTTGAAAAAAGAAAAAGAAATATTTTTCCCCTGTAAAAAGCAGGGGAAAAGTAACACATTCTTATGACGTATTTCTGTTTTCATGGCACTGGTTTTCCCTTTGAAAAACGTTTCTCTAGAATATTTAAAATTTTTTTCATCTATTAACCAGCACCAGAAGAACAGAAGACTGCTTCCTAGAACGAAGGAACAAGGTTAAAATCAAAGTTGTCCCAGTAAAATAAACACTCCAGCAGCCATTCATTGAAAACTAGCCTGCATGATACAGGTGAGTCTCTGATCATGTATGTCTGCTGTGTACTTGCAGCACTCAAAAATATACAGCCTATTCAAATTTTGCATAATAGCAGACCAACCAAGAAAATTGTAATCATACAAAGTGGGTTGCTGTACCAACTCAGGTAAAAGACCCTGTGTAAGAAACACATGAAAGAACTGAGAGGAGCCCATGTCAGAACCATCACAGGGATTTACTAGACAAGATGATAAGACACTGCTTATTACTGCATAAACTCCATTGAGGATGACATGATTAGGGTACAATTTTAGGGATATATTTGTGATTTTTTATTTATTTCCTTCTCTACCTAGAAAAAGGAGAAAAATGGATTTTTTTCAAGCATACATACCTGAAAGCTCCTATGAATTATTGCATTTGATCACCACGCAGACAGAAAAAGTCAGTTATTTATACTATTAATGAGGAGCTTAACTGAAAGACCTGAGTAGAAAACTCAAGAAAAAATCAGCTGAAGGGCTCAAACCAGTGTTGATTAGCTATGGTTTTGCTTTTCTTAAGAATGAAAGAGAACTCCAAATTTACAAAGAAGGATTTTATCAACAGTGGGTTTTGCTCACAGCATAAATGAACTTGTAAAAAAATAGTATGTTTTAGAGATTATAGTTTGAATTCCTAAGCTGTGATATTTAATTTCTAAGCTGTAAAACCATACTTTAATTATTTACCTAACATATTTGATATATTCTTATTTTTTTACAGCACAACCACTGCTGAACTTCAAATACATGCCAAGATCAGTCAAAAAGGAAGCATGAGAAATGTTTCTGCCTTGTCTCTTAAGAAATAATGTGTTAAATTACTGTCTTTAAATAAGATAATTTTATTTGATTTTTAAATATGATTTTTTTTTCCTGTATGGGAGAGGATCTAAGTCATAAACTGAAATTTTCTGTCTAAAGACTGGGCTAAGATACAAAATTATGTTTCTGGTACTTTTTGGGAGATCTTTATTACAGAATAATCATAATCAAAAATCACAAATGTAGAGTTAAAAATATATCTCGCATTTTAGAGGCAATAGTGCACTGAACACAGTATATATTGACCTAGTAGGTGAATTTTATGACTGAGTGCCAGAGGTGCAGTCTCTTCCAGATTAATGTGCATTGATATCATGAATAGAAAATATTTTTACATATTTTTGAGTAAGAAAGGCCTTTCTTTGAGTAAGCTATTTTCCAGGACATAGAGGCTGAGAAACTATGACATTTCCTCTGCTCCCTTCCCAGTTTAATTACTCTCCACTTGATTCAAAAGAAAGCTGCAATGGATTTACAGATCTTCTTGATTTAAGCTGGAAAGCCCTTCATTACCTTCAAATTATACAGCCTCTAGACCTCTTAGCAGCAGAGTTGTTATGGCACAAAAGCCTAAGCATACCAACACGGCAGCAATTGTAAGATGTAGCAACCTTTACAAAACTGCCAGAGCTAGGAAAAGAAAGAAAAAATATTCTAATGTGCCAACTTTTCCTTAAATCTCTTCCTTGGCTTTCTTGTATATTTTTTTCCAAGTACATTATCCAACTCAGTGGAAAGCGCTTCATCTCCTACAAATGTTACCTAGCTAGCAGTGTAGCTACTTCATAAGTTACAAGTAAACTAAACTAAATGATCCAGATGTTGCTATAAGTTTCAATCAGAGTCCATATCTGCATAAATCTCATCTCTTTAACACATCTTGCCTTTAACAATGCAATGTAAAGAGCACTTTGGCTATACAGAGCTGTGCTTCTGTGTAATTGCCACAAAACAGCTTCAAGACAGCTTATATAGTTTCATATGATTTTAGTGAATAATTAAACAGCTTTTTTTTTATAAAATGGGTCCATTTGTAGCAATACTGGCAGAAGATTTCTCTCAGTAGACTAGTTTTCAGGTAGATTTGGACCTCTTTAGCCTTCTTTTGAGTTCTTACACTTTCTCAGGTTGTTCAGTCAACATCACAAATATTAACTGGTCATTTGCAAATGGTAGATAAAATGTAACTGGGAAGATGCAAATCTGTATCTGGAGCCTGAAGGAAAATATGCATTTTAACTACCCTTCTTTTATTTAGCCTTGCTAAGATCTTTAGTCAATCAATAATTTTGAATGTCGTATTTTAAGACCTGTAAAATCTGGCAGAAATATTTTTAACATATTGCATATCACCCTTGAGACTGCAATATGTGGGAGCTGGAACTGACTAGTCATGTTTTAAAAAAAGCATTTGTGAAAACCTCTAGTACTAAAATATTTATGGTCTTCCCTCATTTAGAATATGAAAAGCATTTCAAACCAACTTCCTTAGTACTTTGCAGCTTTTGATGTGTTACTGAAACATAGAAGACAAAAATAATATAAAATTAAAATTGAGGTGAAATACAAATAGTTGTTCATTCTACAGAATGTATGAAAATGTATGAATCGGTTATTTTTAAGGAAATTTGCTAGAGATCTGAAAACTCTCAAGATTTTTGGGGAGCACTGCTCCTGAAGGAAAAATGACTTACGTGCATCTAAGTGGCATTCTTCCCTGAGTCTCTGGTTTAGATATTGATGAGGACACAGTAACAGGTTTTGCTAAAACAAAGGATTATTTGCTTAACTCCACCAAGCTATCATAAATTAGTCAGTGTCTGTGCAGAACCACTGAAGAATTAAGGGGGTTTTTTATGCTGTAGAAGACAGACTTGAAACATTTACTCTTCGAGCAAAATGGAGTGTATTATTTTTTACATCTATAACTTTTTGAACAAAGTAAAAGTTCATCACCAAAGTTTGTCTTTAATACACAGCCTTCTTCAAAGAGAACTTCTCATCCAGTCCAGACAATAGGTTTTGATCAGTCTGAAGGTCTTTGGCAGTTTGGCCTCAATTAAGTACTAAGGCAGAATGGAGCAAGAACATTATTGTATCTATTTCTATAAGCCTCTCCAGAGGCTTTTAAGCTCCCCAGACATTTTTAAAAATCTTGGAAACTTAAAACTGAGATATGCTAAGAAACCTGCAGGATGTTGAACTTTGAGTGATCTGAAAAGCTCAGGTATTTCTCCATTTCTTCAACAATTCACTGCATTAACACTACCCCGTAAGTACAATCTACAGAGAATTGCATCACCTATAGCAAGAAAGGTGGAAGGAGACACAAGCCTTGAGAGAAGATATCTTGAGCTGAGTATGGAATCCAAGTGTACTGCACACAAGAACCATTTGGACAATCTCTGTGGTTGCAGATTAATTGGCTATTGTTACCAAAATTCGTTCTTCAACAGTACCTTACAAGCATTAACACTAGGTTCTCACTAGCCAGACAGAAGTCACAAGCAGTTTAAAGACAGAATAGAGTCCTCTCTCTAAACCTCTAGCAAGTGTCCTCTGATGTGTTTTCTCTTCAGTGAAAATCCTCAGTGAGTACACCTGAGCTGTGTTTAGCCATTGTTGGTTTGGTGATTTTTATGTTTTGCTGTATTGTTTTGTTTGTTTTGGTTTCCTCACCTTTGACTGCTATATAACATTTAATTGGATAAATTAAAATGCCATCTGGTATTAGTGAGATAGATAGATAGATAGATAGATAGATAGATAGATAGATAGATAGATAAGGGAAAAGTAGAGAGACCTTTCCTGTAATTGTTTCAAAAGTATCATTTAGGTTTTTATTCACTCATAAAGAGATGAAATGTGGATTTTTTCTTTCCTACTAGATAACTCTTGATAAAGAAATTCTGGACAGCTTTGTGATTATTACTTTTTCTTCTTTTTCAGTCTTTACTAACATTCAGTTTTGCAAATGCTCATTTGTTGCTAATGTGAACATGCAAATACATGATCAGAACCTTCATTTAAGCATGAATACAAAGTACAGATTCTATATACACAAAATAATAATGTGAATATATTGAGCAATGAGAGACTTAACTCAAACAGGTGTGCAATTTTTACCTTGCCTGAACATCTGTTAAAATCATGACAATAAAACCATAAATCATAAAACCTGAAAATTAGGTACAGAGATTTGTTTGCATTTTGTTTGCGTATGCAAAATCTGTAGCACTTTTAGAGGCAGCTTTAATGGGTTATAAACCATGAAGGAATGGAAAACATTACAGGCAGACAAATGAATATCTACATACACATAAATAAATATGTATATATATATATATATTTATGGTATAAAAACTGGTTCTGTTTTTCTCCTTATTAACCTGAATAGAGTTGAAAATGTTGTGTCTCTTTTGAGGGTGGGGTAGTATTTTTAAGGTACAGTTTTTCTTGTATCTTTGACTTAAATTTGTTTCAGTAACTTATATAATTAAGAGGAAATTATAAACAAAATTACTCTCTCATTCTGTTAATTATCAGAGAGGCATCTTCTGCTCTCATGCTGGGAATACACAGAATAGAGGCATCATCTGAACACTCGCTGAAGGCTGCTTTCATAGACATTGGGTGGAGACAAGGTTTAGCAAAACTGGATTCAAATTTGGCTTCACACTATGTTTTTCTCTACAAGCAACATTTAGACAAGCAACTTTCATGTGGATGTCTAATAAAGGACAGTACCCTTCTATATTTCCCTACTACTAATGCTTTTTTTTTTTCCCTGGAAGAGAAAACGGTCTTTTCAAGTAATCTAAATAACAAGAACCAATTGCCTGGTGAACAGGGTTTACACTGCTCCTGTCATAGAAATATTTGAAAACCTTGTGTTGGGGTTTTTTACAGAAACTAGGGACAACATCAATGTGTCATCATTAAAATCAGTTCTGTTGAGAAATCAAGTAGCTGTCTCATGATGATTCTGCATTCACCTTAATCTAACTTAGAGGAAGATTCTGCTTTTCCAGCACAGCCCTCAACAATTTAAGATGAAGTGCCTAAAATCTTCAAATTGCCTTGAATCTTCACCTAAATCAATAAAAAATGTTTTTATCATTTATTTCATCTGAATTTTAAGAGTGCTTTTGCTGATCGTGTCCCTGCTCAGAATAACGTATATGGCCTTTAGTCCACTTAGCTGCTTTCTCAATTCTCTGTGGAGAGGTACTCAGAAATTTACAAAAACACTCAAATCCTTGTAGCAGGCAACAAATATTTCTGTGCATGCTTTCGTAACTATCACAGAATACAGGATTGTGGAGAGAGGCTTGATTTTAAAGCTTTTATATGTCAGAATGCTCTTAAAACTGTTTATATGAGGTTTACTTTTCTGTCAGGATGACACTGGAATAAAATAAATCTGGGGGAATTTTTTTTTTTTTTTTTTTTTTTTTTTTTTTTTTTTACCTATCAGTGTAATCACTTGCCACCAGGGAATGTTTGATTAAAAAAAAATATCTTTAATTTAACATAGAGACAGCACCTTGAGAAAAAAAAACCACATCCAACAACCCATATATAAATCTCATTTACTTTTCCCAGAAAACTTATTTTCTTACAGAATAAAAGAAAAACAAACAAACAAACAAAAAGAAGAAAGGAAATAAGTCAAATTCAAAAGTACTTTCATATCATCTGGCTACATTGCTGCATTCTAGTTCTGCACGGAGATATAGTGCTCTTTCTTATTAGCTGGCACTGCAAGGATTAAAGTGACCCAGCAGTCAACATTTCCCACTGTGGCAAAAACAATTTTGTAATTGTCCTGTGAATTAGGGAAGTGAACTCCAGGAGGATTCTCGCATTGGGTATTTTCTTGGGCGATGATGTGGAAATAATAGATTTAATGAGAACAGTGTAACGATGTGGAATACAATTTCATTCTTGAGTAAATTTCACATCTTTTCCAACCAGAAAGTGGATTAACGTAAAGATTCAAGCAGGGAACTAACCTGGGGATCCTGTGGCTAAACACAAATAACCGAATGGCCAGATTTGCATTTCAGCAGACGTGGATACAACACAGGAAAAAATAAACAGGAACTGTAAAATGGTTAGAGGCAGAAACATCAACATTTTTCACATGTTGTGGGATTCATTCATGTTGCTACCCCTCTACTGACAATGAAAATTGCTTGATAAGATCTGAACCCCCCACTGAAAAACTGTACCTCAACAAGTGCTGTAATAAACTAGGAATTATGCCTGTATAAATCCTGTACCCTAGGAGCACCTGTCCTCCAATGACACAGCAGTGTCCGGGTGAGTGGGGTGTACCAAAAGGTTGAACATAAAGAATCACTGAGTGCCCTCTGCTGTTACCTCAGTCACACTGGGACAATACTCCTACTCTTGCTGTGCATGTCCATTAGTCATTGCAGTGAAGTGCCAAAGACTCAGAAAGAAGTATTCGCAGTGAAATTCAGGAATGGAGCTATCCATAATGAAGGCATGACTGAACTATTGTTGCTGTGCCCTGCAGGGGGAGATTTTGATTGTCCCTCTATGAAATCCATAAAGGGTGGAACAAATGCCCCCACAGCAGCAGATGCCAGAGTTGTCTCCCATTTCCTTGCCACCTGCAAGTCCCCTGTCTTCTGATGACCCATCTGGCAACATCCCACACCAGGGATTAGGAGCAAAGCTGGTTTCCTAAGCAGTTTATGCAATTCATCTTATTCCTTATCAGTCCATGCAAATGAGAGAAACAGGGACAGGCAAGACTAAGGCTTGCTGTCCTGTGTTGTTCCTTGGCTGCACACCCTGGATTGGAAAGGGACATTGTATACCAGGCACTGCATGCAGAAACATTGGTTTCTGAAGTACAGGCTTCTTCTCTGTGTAACTTTGTGACCTCAACAGCAGATAAATATTCAGGAAAGCAGCCAGAAAGGGACCTAGAAAAATAGAGATGAGGCCTGTGAACTTCTCAGTCCTCCAGTGTGGGAACTCATTTTATATGTGATAACCAGCAGGTTAAGAGTCCTCTACCTGGTTTGGAGGTACCCAGACTGCAGTGACAATGGAGATATATGTCTACACATTCCCAGGAATTAGGTTAACATTTGGGCCATGTCGATTTGAATAAGGTACAAGACCCAGAGACATAGCTCTAATTTTAGTGTGTTCTGCTGAGAGCAAGGAATCAGCTGGGGAAATATACACACTGAGCCACAGTTGTTTCGAGATTACAGCAGAAACCTGGTTTTGAACCGCTCTAGAAATTGGCATGTCTATTAGTTTTATCTTGGTTGTTATGCTACACATGATAATGTCCATGACAGCCTGATCCTATTTCTTTGGAAGAATTCTAATAAAAGAGCTCAGGTCTTTTTATTCTATGTACTTCCTTTAAATTATTATTTTTACAGCTGACTGTTTACTGCAATGAAATTATACTTAGGGTGTAAACCTTGTCATACTGGGTACAGTAGAAAAGTTTTAGTAAGCAACTTTTTGGAGTTGCTGAGGATGCTAAGGCCTCTCAGAACTGTAAGTCTCAAAAAAAAAAAAAAAANCAAAAAAAAAAAAAAAAAAAAAAAAAAAAAAAAAAAAAAAAAAAAAAAAAAAGTCAAATAGTGACATGAGAAAATTGTCCCTTCTCTGGAAATGATAAAGTTAAATGTTCTAAAGCAGATTTTCAGACTCACTGTCCTGCATGACAGGAACACTCTGAAGTTAGTTGGGAAAAAAGTAATTCCACCTTTGCATACTTGGAATAAATTTATTGACCTTTCAAGTGTGAAAGACTGATTTTTAAAAGGGTGTGTACTGGTAAGATATGGGGTATTGGCTTTAATATGAAAGATGGCATGTTTAGTCTAGATATTGGGAAGAAATTCTTTACTGTGGGGGTGGTTAAGCACTGGCACAGGCTGCCCGGAGAAGTTTTGACTGCCTCATCCCTGGAAATGTTCAAGCCAGGTATGATGGAGCTTTAAGCAACCTGTCTAGTGGAAGGTGTCTCTGCCTGTGGCAGAAGGTTGGAACTCTATGTTCTTTAAGGTCTCTTCCAACCCAAATCAGTACATGATTATATGCTTTATGGGTAGATACAAACAATTTTGAAATTCTAGCTACTTGTCAAGTCCTTCCTGTCATCTGCTTCAATGTACTCTGAAGCTGATACCAACAAAGAAGTCAGCAGATCAAGAGCAACTGAGAAGGTGTCAGACTGCATTAACAATCTGCCACCAAACCACAAGGACACTGCTCTCGATTCAAGAGAGGAGGCAATGTACAGAGCCTCCCTTGAACCATCATTATAGCAAATTCTGTGACCTACAGTACAGTTTGAATGCTTTAACTTCATCTATGATCAAAGTCTGATAAAAAAGTACCTCTTACTTTCTCCATATATTTCTTCCTGTTGTTTAGTGCTGTCAGTCAGGATCCATACTGTGACTGCTTAGACAACAGACAGCACAGCCCTTGCAGCTGCTCAAGTCTCTTCTGGCAAGTCAGTGGTATATGCAGGAGAATCAAAGGTATCTAACTTGAATGAAACTCTTTTTAAAAACTCCTGAGATTTATATCAGGAAACCCTTAGATCCTGAAAGAACAGACCAAACACTTCTAGTAAACAAGAAAATGCCAAAAGGCTGTCAGCAACAAGAATATGGCCATTTTATTTCTCAACCTTCTGGCCATTGCTGGCATCACTCATCTGCCATGCCTCACTGTTAATTTTCATTCCAAGGGCAAACAAAACAGGAAACATTGACACACAAAAAAAGGAAGCTAATGATTGTGAAGAAGATCACAGCAGCTGGATTTGCCTTGGAAGCAAATTTCTCCTCTTACTTGGTGGAGTAAGGCCAGCACAATCTGAAATTAGAATTGGAACTGGAATGTGAAAGGAGGTAAGAATATCAAAAAATATTCTGTTAAGATATCTATCTAATGAACTTATAGCAAATAATGACCTAGGCTTATACTTTGGGATACTTCCTCATTCCTAGAAAATCTTTAAGAAAACCCAAGAGAGCACAAACCCAGAGAAAACAAACCAATAAACAATGTCAGTGGAGTTTTAACAGTTTTGAGGACAACTTACTAGCTCTTATAGAATAAATGTAATGCACTACCTGTATGGCTTTGATGAATTGTTTCTAGCAAAGCTAATTCTAGTAATTAATACATGTTTGCACATCACACAGTCAGAGCCCTACATCTGTACTGCACAGTCACAGTTCAGTTTTATGGTTCTTGTGTATAATGAGCCTCAGTCTGATTCAGTGTACAGTAGTGCAAATCAAGATTCATTCCAGAACATCTAAACAACCTCAAGACTGTTCTATTACCCTTCTTTCAGTCTTCCTCCAAACTGTCTTGTATTTTGCCAGATATTTAGGCAGTGATTGGCTACAGGGCTGGACTACCTTTAGAGACAATGGTGAGAAAACATTTAAAGGGCAGGATCTCCTTCCTTTTTAAACCAGTTTTTTAAAAGAGGCCAGTTTTGTTGCCTGCCAAGGGGTATTTCTTTCTCTTGATGATCTCAAAAAAGAATCAAGGTAACTATGTCATGTGCAGCCGTCTGCATAGCAAAGCCCCAAAATTAGATGAAATGAGTAGTTACTTTAATAAACCAACTACATCTGCGTCTTTCTGATGTCTGCTATTTTAGGGCTGTTCAGCTCGTCATATGTAAGCTCTTTGAGCCACAGAAAGCTACCTTTGCCTGCAGTGGCTGACACTCGGATCCTGTACAGGATTAAGACACAGCACCACAATGGTACAAGAGCAGTAGCAAATTATTTAATTGGCAGTGATGTGAAACCAGATGGACATTAAAAACATAATCTATAGGATCATAATGGAAAACAAAAGAAGAGATAGAGTCAATAAATCAAAATTACATTCTTCCTCTTACTTTTAACACAAAAACATAACCACTTTCCTTCATGTTTCCCTCTCCCAAAGAGAAGATTCTCGATCTAAAGTAATCTAGTAATATAAGCAGCTAGCACTTGCATAGCACTTTTCCACTTCAAGTCACTTTGCAGATGTTACTAAGTTAGTTAATATTCTCCTGAGTAGCGGGTACAATAGGCAACATTGTTGATATTAAGAAGCTCAAGTAATAAACTTTAGGTTATATTAAATTTTTAGCTTTCAGCTCTAAGCATTTTATAAATAAAAATACCCCAGTTTATGTCACAGGTAGTTTGAGTATCTCTAATATTTAAGTCAAAAGTTGTCAAAATGTCATTACATTCTACATCATATTAAATGTATAAACTTTCTATTCCTTAGTCAGCATCTTTATCCTCCCAAGATGTCTTGACACAAGTCTTATAAACCCCTTAATGAGAAATAGTCCTAGTAAATTCAACAGGACTTTTCCAATATGGGAAAAACAGGAAAGATTAGGACAGAATACCAAGGTCAGTAGAAACACTGTCAGTTTAATATCTGATCTAAAAGAAAGATTCCTCTTGCACAAAATGTGGATTGGAAGCCTTATTCTGTTTTGGGCATTGTTTTGGTATCTATTTTCCTCCAGAGTAAAATAATGCAGATGAACTTCTGATTCCCTACATGAACTCTAAAGGTCTGTATTTTGCCATGGCATCATGTTTATGTCTTTCAAATAAAGAGCATTCTTCTCAAAACAACAGGCTAATAAAAAGTGTCTCTGGGAAGCCGACACATCGATGGTGGCACTGTCTTGTTTTTAAGCAGTGTTGCACCACTTAATGACCACAGCCTCCATGAAATGTATCAGATGTCTGACTACAGCAAATGGTAAGCATATACATTTCAGTGAGAATTAGAGACATATTTTCTCAAAACATAACCTTTTTTGTTTTCTCTTTCACAGCTGAAAGGTGCTAAAATGTCACCTAAAATTGTTATTTGCTGCCGTTTTATTAAGTCCTTACAAAGAATTTAAGCAGCCTACACACTGACTCATGACCAGCTTTTTCCATTTATTTATTAACAGATGCCCAACGGTGCTAAATAGATTGTGTTCTTCCTCCTCTCAGCATAATTTACCATATGCAAGAACTCTGTGTTTTATAGGAGATGCTTCTTGTGGAATAAATCTCACCATGATATTAAAAAAACCCCATACCCAAAGTCTAAACACTATGCAGTAATAAGATTTTAATAGAGGGTAAAAAACTTGTGTGCACTCAACAGAGAAATTACTAAAGATTGATTTGGATAAATTCTGGAATGAGTTTTAAAACAAAGAAAAAAAATCATTTTTTCTCATTGTTTCCTTGATAGCAACTATAGACTATACCATGCTTGGCCAAACAGGCTTCTGTTTGTTAACACAAATCAGAGGTGGAAGATTGTAACAAAAAATATTTTACTCAAAAAACCCCATTCTGTTTGCGAGTTTGGTAAAAAAGCAAGAGATTAAAGAAATAGAGGGCATATCCACGAGGAGCAATCTTTTTTTCTTTTATAAAGTGTTATATAGATATTTAGAGTGTTGTGGAAGAGAATGACCAGAAATGTTAAGCTATCTGCATGGTTGTTTTCCATATCAGGAAGCTTACAGTAAAACTGCCAAACTCTATTTCATCCAGCCCATAGTCTGCAGAACCAGCCAAAATATAAAACATCACCTTCATTAAGAATTCACAGGCTGAAGAGAAATATTACTCTTAGTTTTCTTCTTTTTTTTTCTTAAATATGAATTTACAGTTATTGTTGAAAATGTTTTGAAAATCGTCTTCCACATTTTCTTTTTACCAACTATCATTTGTGATAAATTATGGTGCCATAAAAAGTTTCAATATTTTTCATTTATTTCTCAGAGGCTTTAGAGAAAGTGAAAATCTTAAATAATTTGGAAAACTCCTAAGAAGGAAAAACAGTAGTTCTCGAAAACCTTTTCTCAGAACAAAGGGTCAATTTCTAAGAGAAGTTGTATTGGGTATGCATTGGTATTGGTAGCATTGCTATTGGTAGCAGGGCAGCTGCAGGAAGGGCTTCAGTGAGAAGTCGTTGGAAGCTTCCTGCATGTCTGGCAGCACCAATCCCAGGAGGCTCCAAGATGGATCAGGGCTGGACCAATCAGAAAAGATAGTAACACTTCTATGATAACATATTTAAATAATGAAAAAAGTTATTGTGCAGATGTAATTGGGGCCGGAGAAGAGCAGGGTGAGAATATGTGAGAGGAACAGCCCTGCAGACATCAAGGTCAGTGGAGAAGGAGG
>VWYO01007455.1:207381-241973 GCA_013400275.1 Rhadina sibilatrix
CTATCTATCTATCTATCTATCTATCTATTCATCCGTCTATCCATCCACCTCCTGATCACAGCTGTAATATCTGGGGCTGACACAAAAAAAAGTCATCAAACAGAGGAAACTACCGAGAATACACACAAGTCCCGTCCCTATGTTACAGCGTTACACATTGAGAAAGCTTTGCCGCCTGCTTGCCTTCCTTTCTTCCTTCCTTCCTTCCTTCCTTCCTTCCTTCCTTCCTTCCTTCCTTCTTCTTTCCTTTCTTTCCTTTCTTTCTCTTTCTTTCTTTTCTTTCTTTCTTTCTTTCTTTCTTTCTTTCTTTCTTTCTTTCTTTCTTTCTTTCTTTCTTTCTTTGCCTTCTCCACACATCTGTTCCCTACCCTACGCACTCACCAATAAGTGAACAATTTCAGGAATCATTTCCAAAAGCCAGCACTGCTAGAGAAGGTGATATTAAAAAAGCAGCACTTAGATTGAAACATTCACTGTCTCTCTGTCTCTCTCTCTCTCTCTCTCTTTGAAGTTATGCAATAAATAGCATCCTGTGGCCTAGCATTAAACCTAAAGTGCTGGGGTTAAAATGCACTTAATTACACTAGTTCACACCCCATTCTCCAGCTAGGCTGCTGTATGTTGGGGTGGAACAAATATTAGGAATATCAGTCTAAATATCTTTGACTTTTCATCAAATTCTATGTCTAGTGAAACTTAGAAGTCCTACTGGGTGGGGGCAACTGAAGAGGATTATGCATCTTCAGAGGTGAGGAAAGTCTATGTGTGGGCAGCAACACGATCTATATTCACTCCCAAAAATTGAAATTCTCTGTCCAGCTGGGCTTGCTTGCCTCTTATATATGTTCACTGTATCTGTGGACAATCACCATCCAAATGTACCACAGCCTTTTGAAACACTTTTAATAACTTACTCAGAGCAATGTTGAGAAGTCAATAGGTTCCCCTGGTGCATTTCAGCTCTGTCAAACCGACATTCAAACCTACTCACTATGAGGAATGGCTGGTTGGAAGTAAAAAAAGGAGAAAAAAATGTAAAGCAGAGAAAAAGGGAGGAAAAAAAAAGCAGAAGGAGAAATAAAACTAAAATTGAGAGAAACAAATGCTGTCGAAGAGCAAGAGTATTTGCTGTTGCTTCTGTTGTTTCTGCTGGTTTAAATTCTATTTAAAATGAATGCAATTTTAATTCAACATGGAGGAATACAGAAGAAGGCGGTGTAGCTTTAGTCCTTGTGCTCTCCATTGTTATGTAATTTGAATCTTTCCCTGGAAAGAAAGAAGCCCCTTTCCTTCTGGTTATATTGGCAAACTTTTGCTTGCCAGTAAGAGGTGAACACAGACCAGAAAGCAAATAAGGACACTGCAAAATGCCTCACAGCTGTCCATAAGAAATACTCTGGTAAAGCAGTTCAGGAATCAAAAACACAGACACAAAACTGTAAGGTCAGTTAAGAGTTCATGAGATACAGACCTGAGAGATTTATATTTTTCCATGAGTTGAAAATGTTTAGGTTTGAATTCCTGCAAGGGGAAGGTGATCCTTCTTTTCTACTCAGCACAGGTGAGGTACATCTGGAGCTCTGTGTCCAGTGTTTGGCTTCCCACTACAAGAGAGGCTCAGGCACACTGGAGTGGCAAAGGACCAGGAAAAAGATTCAGACCTTGCAGCATCTGTCATACAAGGAAACAATGAAAGAGGCGGGACTGTTCAGACTGAAGAGGAATTGAGTTAGCGGGGATCTTATTAATTGTGTAGAAATACCTGATGGGGTGTGTAGAGAGAACAGAGCTGAACTCTTTTTAGTGGTACCCTGTGACACGACCAGAGCAAATGAGCACAAATTCAAATACAGCATATTCTATTTAAGTTTAAAACCCTTCTTTTTTTCCTATGAGGATGGTCAGGCAATGAAAGAGATTGCCCTGAGAGACTGTGAAGTTTCTACCCTTGGAGATATTCATAACCTGACTAGTTACAGCCCTGAGCAATGTACTCCACAGGACCCTGGCTTTGCATGCAAGGGTAGAGTTCCTACCCCAATTCCATTCTGTGATTCCATTAACAAACCAAATGAAAAGAGAAAATCAAAATTATCTAGAAACAACAAGGTTGAAGCCACAAAAATCTCACAATAAAAATGTGAACTAGGATATTGTTGGTCCAATCTAATTGGAGCTGCATTAGTTCTGAGATTCATATGAGTAATTTTTAGCACAAAATGCCTTTAAATGTACCAGTTATTATGGAAATAAATATTTCTTACAAAATCTGGGGATAATATCCAGAAAACAAGGAGCTTACTCAAGCATTGTAAAGAATCTGGATGAACCCACAGTGTATCCAATGGGAATTTTGACTGACAATATATTTATCAGAAGTTTAATAGAGAACTTGATATTTTGAGGTCTTTTCTAGCAGGAATCATTGAGAGCTAGAGAACTGGAAAGGATCTCTTCTTGCTGGAGACTTTCATGTATACATTTGTAAGGTAAATTTAATTTGAATTACACTGCTATATTACTGCCTTTTTGCTTTCCATGTTCTCTTGAGCCAAAATTACTAAATGTGCTTCTTTTGTTTCTGAAGGCAAACTGCTCCTCAGTCACTAAGTTGAGGAATCATTTCTGAAGAGTTAGATAAAGGCTGTTTGGCTGTCTCTTTTTTTGTTTTAAATCTGAAGGCTCTTTAAAGCAGAAGAAGCAGTATTAAATTTTCATTTAAAAACAGCTTAAGCAAAGTAGGAGTTGTAGGGATTCAATATTTTCAAATCACACAGCAGCACATGCTATATAAGAAATACTACATAAGATCTCCCTTCCATCTGCAGTGCAACAGAAATGTTACAGAACCATGGTGAAATGTTGTTTTTAAGAGCTAATTACTGAAATAGCTGGTACATTGTATAGCCAAGAATACCAAGGTTAACCCAGGGTATGTACAAGGTGAACATAACAGTCTGACTCTTGCTCCACTTACACCAGCTTCAATCAAGCACAAATGACACCTTTGATAGTTATTCCTCTGGTGGTCTAGTGAAGGCTTCTTATCTTCCCTCTCCCACTAAACACAACACCTGAGGGTAAAGGTAGGAAAAGCAAGGGATAGCCCTTTGTTCAACTTTGTCTGATTTTGTTCCTCTGTTAACTCAGCCTTCGTTTTTCACAAGGCTGCTTAGGAAGGGCTAGTTAGGTTATTTCATTGCAAAGTGGGATGTTGCATATGGTATGTGCCTTCATGCCAAAACTACAAATACTTCCCCAACTTTTGCAGACTGAACCACAAAAACAAGCAGAAAATACCAGACCACACTTGTGAATGTAAATACAGATGTCACCAGGCATCTAAATAATCCCACTGTGCCATCAGCTTTGAAATCTGTTTATCAACACTGTGCCTTAAGTTTTTCTCAAATGCCTTATTAGCATACATACAGCCAGCATGGCAAATCAACCTCAACACACAAACAGTTGCTCCCCAGAGGACAATAGAAATTAAAATAAGCTACTGATGTCTTTAACCACAGTATCACATTGAGGAAATTATTTTGAAGAAGCCAACATCATTTTGATTAAAAAAGACTCATCAGACACTTCACCTTCACTGGTTTCTTCAATTACTTTTTAGGACAGGTTTTACTGATTCATCCTAGCTACTTTGTTGAAATAAGATCTTTCTAGCTAAATTTTTCTTACGAGTTACACTGTGAAAGTTAATTGAGCATATTGCTATCTCTTGATAGATAATATGATCTGAATTTTCCTGAAAAAATTAAAATATTAGCACAATTTTGAAAGGAGTATAAGACATTAGAACCTACAATTTTACCTGGTCTTAAGTATTTTTTGCAATTAGTCAGCAAACAGTGCAATTATCTTATGAATTGCATTTGTTATCCACGATTCCTTTAATAATATTTCTTCTATTTTCAGAATTCATTCATATCAGGGAAAAAAGTTGGATTTTTATATTTGTATTCTTTAAAGGCACAAGAAAGTTAAATCTGTTCAGAAAAAAAGAGTACATCCCTGAATTCTTGACCAAAACTTAAAGAGATTTTAGCCAGATCCAGGAAAATTAAGAGGAAGTCCTCTGTGTTCCCAGTAGTGAGAATCAGTCTCAATGTAAAGATCAGGTACAGAAAGAGTTACACGAAGGGCTGTTTGAAATTAGTCCTTTGTGAGGAAGTGAGTAAGGATGAGTGTGAGTGGATAAAATGAGATGAAGAAGGAAATCAGTGGGGGTCAGAAACCAGGAAGGAAATGGATGGAGAGACATCAGTCAGCTTCAGGAATTTCGGTGGGCTGACCTTGGCTGGACACCAGGTGCTCACCAAAGTTATTTCTATCACTCCTTTCCTCAACTAGACAGGGGAGAGAAAATACAAAGATATGCTCATAGGTCAACATAAGAACAGGGAGAGATCACTCATCAGTTAATGTCACAGGAAAAGCCAAACTGACTCCCCATTTTCCCTACTTTCTATTTTCTCTTCTTCCTCCCCCTCAGTGGCACAGGGGAACAAGTAAGGGGGGCTGCAAACAGTACATCACATATTGTCTTTGCTGTTCCTTTCTGCCCAGGGGAAAGCCTCCTCACACTTCTCCCCTACTGTGGAGTTGGGTCCCTCCCACAGGAGACAGTCCTCCACCAACATCTCCAGCGTGAGTCCTTCCCATGGGCTGCAGTTCGTCACAAACTATTTCAGTGTGGATCCCTTCCATGAGGTGCAGTCCTTCAGGAATAGGCTGCTCCAGTGTGGGTCACCCACTGAAAAGTCCTGCCAGCAAATCTGCTCCAACATGGATCCTCTCTCCATCAGGCTACAAGTCTTGCCATGTGCCTTCTCCAGTGCTGGCTTCCCATAGGGTCACAACCTCCTGTGGTCATCCACCTGCCCCAGGGTGGGATGCTCCATAGGCTGCAGGGACACAGCTGCCTTGCCATGGTCTGCACCATGGGCTGCATGGGAATTTCTGCTCTGGTACCCGGAGCTGCTGCACTCCATCCTTCTGCACAGACAGTGGGGTCTGCAGGGCTGTTCCTGTCTCATGTTCTAACTACATTTTCCTTTTCTGAACTACTACCCTTGCTGAGGGGCTCAGCCTTGGCCAGCAGCAGTTCTGTCTTGGAGCAGGTTGGCACAGGCTCCACTGCCTGTGGGGGAAGCTTTTAGCAGTTTCCCAAAAACACCACCTCTATAGCTCCCCCTCTACCAAAATCTTGCCACACCATCCCAGTCCAACAACACAAGTAGATAGGAGTGAGCAGTGAGGAAGTCAGAGATGCACATTGAGGTGTGGTGGAAGGAAAGAGACAACATCTGGATCCAGAAGTGGGAAAGGTAATAAAAAAGTTTTATTTTTTAAAAGTTTATTAGTTCATCTAAGTGGAGGTAGAAGAAAGGTCAGATGAGAATTCATCATTCTTTTAAAAGGACAGTACTGTTGCTGATGTCAAAATCTGCAGGCTTCTGTTTTCTGAAGCAGAACTAGCAGAATATTGTTTGGCTACTGGGGAGAATATTATATGCTATCCTCCATTCTACTCTTTTACAACATATGCCAAGAGAAATTAAAGGTTTTTGGAAATTAAGGATAATTTCCGTGGGGGAAAGAGGCAATCAATGTGTAGTGTGCCTAACTGGCTGTAAAATTATACATGACAACTAACACGGAACATAGCAGACACAGCAGAAAATATTTCAGAAGTCACTTGCAAGTTTGAATAGGTCTAGGCATGGCAAGAACATACCAGATACACAAATTTGCATACTGCTTGAAGTGGAATGGAATTGCAGAATGGTTTGGGTAGGAAGAAACCTTACAGGTCATCCATCTAGTTCCAACCCCACTGCCATGGGCAGGGATACCTTCCACTAGACCAGTTTGCTCCAAGCTCCATCCAACCTGGCCTTGAACACTTCCAGGGGTGGAGCATCCACCACTTCTCTGGGCAAGTTGTGCCTCACTACCCCTGAGTAAAGACTGTAGTCTAAATCTCTGCCCTTTCAGTTTAAAATCATTTCCCCTTGTTCTATTGTTACATGCCTCTGTAAAAAGCCCTTCTTCATATTTCTTGTATGTGTGTCTGTCTGCAAATCTGCACAAGACAGACCTAAAAATGCTTATGTGTCGCAAAGTCAACAGAGTGCAGTAGAATGTACTCCACACATGAAGGAAGACAGATCCATTTTGGTTTTGAGATAGAGAAATGGCACACCACTTGCTGTTGGAGGAGCACTAAGTTGGTATTGTGCCATGTTGCTGCTTGCCAGTCTGCCTGAAAAAAATTGTCATGGATTTGTGGCTACGCTTGTGAATTAGGAGGAGAGGAGGATTTTGTTGTGGGAGTAGCTATTTATCATCACTCTTGTAGACATGTCTAGCTCATGTCTACTGCAGATCATCTATATCAGATGCAGATTTTAAAGCAATGTCTGTGATTCTGAGAGGACACACAGCTAGATAACCTTTCGGGAAGAGTGCCAAGAAAAGAATTAGCTGAATGTAATTGATCTACTCCAAACAATGCCCATTTGCCAAGAGGCAAGTTTAAATACAAAAGTTTCTAGTGTGCAGCAACAAGGATTTTTTGACTGGTTTATTTTCATCCCTCCTTCTTCCTTCTGCACATATCATTGCACATTTCAGGATCTTCTCACATTCTTCCATCTTCCCATAGGTATGGGCTTTCATCACCTGTTTCTGGAGTCCTCCACAACTCCCTTTAATTCTCACTAACCTGCCAGGAGATCTCTAGGATGCCTTCCTCTGTTGGAAGTCATAAGTTTGCCATACACTGTGTTCCTTTCTCCATAAGTGTCAGAGGCATCCGTTGCTTCTCCAGACCCTTCTTTCCCTGTAGCCATACATTTGCTTTTACTGCCACCATATTTGTTTCCATTTTTTACCCACAAAGCCACTTACAGTTCAAGCATCTAATTTGTCTACATAGTATAAAGTCATAAAAGGATTTAGGTTGGAAAACAACCTAATCATCGAGTCCAGCCTAACCTAACTTTATGTCCATCAATGAATCATAGCAGGATTGGAATAGACCTGTAAAGGCTATCCAATCCCCCCTGCCATGGACAGGGACATTTCCAACTAGATCAGTTTTCTCAGAACTCCATCCAAACTGACCTGAATATTTCTAGGAATGGGAAACTTATGCCAATGTTTTGTAACTTATATACATTTTTGCCCCTTATAGCTAGTCTAAATCTGCCTTCTTTTAAGTTGAAACCTTTACATCTTGTCCTATCTCAAACAAGCCCCACTTGAAAGTTTGTGCCCATATTTTATACAGGCTCAGTTCTGAAAGGTTGCACTAAGGTCTGTCTGGAGCCTTCTCTCACACTGAAATATCAATGAATATTATGAGTTTAGAACATGAACTGCAGCTGGATATTCACTCCTCCTCCTACTGAGAGACCTGTCTTTATGCTGTCTTGACAATGGACCTTACTCAATAATAATCTACAGCCATAATAATAATACTCTCTAATCTTCTATTCAAGACATATTAACATATATATATTTGTATTTTATTTATATTTCTAATAAAATATAATTGTATTGTATTTTAAATAATTTATTTGTCAGGCAATAGGGATTTATAAATAAAAAACACAACTGAATAAAACACCTGAATGAGTGTTTGATGAGTGTTATCAATGTGTCTGATAATTGACAAGATGATCACTGCATGTTCATGCTTTCTCTGAGCTCTTTGGGAAGCAACATTTATCACTTTATGTCACTTTTGGATCAAGGATTTGACATATTATCTAGTTTGGCACTCACCTTCACTTAATGTCACTATATGCTCAATCCTATAGGAAGCCTATAGTACTGAAAGAAACATTATCCTTTTGAATGTTGATAAATAACTAAGATCTTAATTTTTATAAAATTAATAATCATAGAGTGGGATGATCAGCTGGATCTTTTATGCAAATCTGGTTAAAGGGACAGTGGGGGGGTTCTTGGTGATTCTGTTCTCTTCGAGAAAAGAGCAATCAGAGCTCAGTTGCTTGGTCTATAGCACCTCATAGTCTGCACTGCCCTCCCACCACCAATAGATGTATCTCCTCATATACTTATCCAACACTGACTTTTCATATTTCCCTTTCTTTAATTCTGTTGCTATGGAAATCTTCCCCCACAGTGTCTGCATTGCCTCAAAAGTGCTGAAAGCCTTTGAACATGAATCCCTCTTCTGCATCTTCAGGACAGTTTGGAGTAATTCTAAACAAATGCAAGTGAAAATTGTGTTTATAAAGAAATCCCTTCTGCTCTTCTGCTCCTTTCAATGTTTGCATGTTTATTTTAGAAAAAAAATAAACAAGCACTGAGTACATAACCTTGCTCATACCAAAGCTTCCCAAGGAACTTAAAAAATGACACACAGTCTGCAAAGATTACTTGTCAAGTGCTGGAGCACAAGTGCCCCTGGAGAGCAATTGACAACCCCTCTGTAATGCCAGCTTGTTATTCTTTGTCTCTTACAAAAATGAAATACACCATTTCAAAAGTCAGCACCCAGTTACTCTTACTGTATTCAAACAGGACTTGACAAGCTTCCTGAATGTCCTGCAAAGGACTATACATCTCCTGAAGGGCACAAAAGGAGATATGAGAAGTTCCCACATAATGGGAGAGGCAGTGCCTCCTTCAATCTCCCCTCTACTATCCTGACATAGCAGGAGACTTAATTCTATCCAGTGGAGTTTTATCCCTCAGAGTAATATAACGTCATGTATAAAAATGGGGGAAAAAAATAAATAGCTCTTTACAGTAGGTCTTAGAGGATGTTGAAATGGAAGAATCAGTAAATGTGATCAGAGCACCTTACTTCAAATAAAATGGATTTTTTTTTTCTACCTGGAAGTCAAGCATCAGTTTATCAGTTATCACTCTAAAGAGTTTTCACGAAGTCTTACTCTTGCTTATGATAACACACTTTCCTCCTTTCCTCATTCAATCACAGCATCTTCCAGCAGAATACTTCTAAGTATAGAAATTCTAAATTTATTTCTCTAAAAATTTGATTAATTATGCAATCTACCAAGCTGTTAAGTTAATTCCCCTTTGGGCTACTAGTGCTTTTCACATGTTTGGTGTCCTTTTTTGGATTGAGGGTCTGACATATTATCTAGTTTGGCAGTCAGCTTCATCAAAAATGAAAGCAAAAAAAAGGCATAAAAACAAAATAAATCACAAAATAACATAATAAATCATAATATAACATAACTTTACATACAAATAACCCAATCAACCTAAAAGTATTCCTCACGAAAATGTCAGGAAATAAGCTTCATAGATGCTGTAATCACTAGAGTGTGGCTGAATACTACTAGATTTTAAATTGATTCACTTGAAGTCACTCTGTAGTGTGAATCATTTGTGTTTCTGAATGAAATTGGAAAGGACTTTCAAGATCATCAAGTCCAGCCTTTGATCAAATACTTCCATGCCCCATAAACCATACTGCAAACTTCCAACTCCAGCTTGCTTTTTGAAGACTTCCAGGGATAGTGATTCCACCATTTCCCTGGGAAGTCTGTTCCAGTGATTAATCACTCTGTCAATAAGGATTTTTTTTTTCCTAATATCTATTCCAAACTTCCCCTGGTGCAACTTCAGTCTGTTTCCTCTTGTCCTTTTCCTAGTTACCTCACTACAAACTCCTTTCAGGTATGGTAGAGAGCAATGAGGTCCCTCCTGAGACTTGTCTTTAACCCTTTACCTGGGCCATTTTTTGGTCTCTCCCCTAAGTGCCATGCACAATTGTCATTGTAACAGTGAACTGGGGAAGGATCCCTGCTGCTGTGATCACATATGGTACCAATGAGATAAGCACCAGCAGAGGAACCAGTCCATAACTTTTCCTAAATTCAGTACCACAATATTTCTTTAATAATGAGAAGACAGGATAGATCAGTGCAACTGGAACTGGAATGTTCTGTGCCTATTGCACTCATTTTATTATCTCCTGGATCATTTTGAAGGACTGTGCAGATAATTCAGATCCCTTTACCGATTTGAGCAGCACGTGTGGAGATTTACTAACAGAGCGAGGTAGTTAATGTCCCTTCGTACATATTTTACCACAATCATGCCTGGAATACCCCATTCAATTCTGGCATCCCTGGAGAGGTCTGAGGGCCAGCAATGAGAGATTGAGGGCTGTAGGCAGAACTGATCCTTGGTGGGGAAACTAGGTGACTTGGGGCATGTTCCAATTGATGTTTGATCCAGTTATTTCTCTTCCTTTACAAATTTCCAGGAATGAAGAGATTCAATTACCAGGGAGATGGCAAGAGATGAGTCTCAAATACAATTCTTCTTTGCAAATAATGTGATAAAATTGAGGCAGCAATCAGCAGAACATATCAAATTTTCCTAATTTATTAGAAGACCTGCATTCTATATACTCAAAATGCAATACGGATAAAAGAAATAACTTTCTTGATAATTAAGAAAAGTTTTATCTTTTTCATTTCTTCTTATATTTCAGGAATAATGAACATTCACAGTTTTTACAGAAGGATGGTCATTACTGCCATATATTGCAGCATGAAATATGGAAAAGTTTCATTTATCTTGAGAAGGTGGCTTCAAAGAAAGATGATTTTTGCTCTGATTAGATCTGGTCCTGCTTTTCTGAAGTGAAGGGAGTTTTGTGAAAACCCTAATGGGGCAGCGTGTGTCCTTTAGACAACACTGTTAAATTAAATCTAGGTTAGAAAATACCAGTTTATTATTGCAAAGTGTAGATATTTTCTTACTATGAAGGAAAACCATTTTCTTTTCTTTCATAGAATTTCTTTCCAAACAGAACATTCAATTTAGCTTTTCAATCCATAAGAAAGTAAGTACTGTACTGCCTATTCTCAATGGGATAGTTCAGAATTGGTGATTGACTACATAGCTATAATTTTAAAAAGATTAATTCACTGGTGACCTAAATACCAACACAGTGGCAAATTGAAAAATGTTCCTAGGCAACAAGGAACTATCAACACAATGAAAGTTCCTCCTTCAGAAATTGCTACCTGAAGCGAAGCAGCAAAAGTATGTATAGGATTTGAAGGAGGGTAAGAAAAAGACACGCAGGGTACATCCTTATCTTTTTAAAAATTAGTATATATATTCATATGATTCTGGGGGTTGGAGACTTTCAGAAAATCTAAAAGAGAAGTGTTGCCATGTGTGATTAGGGAAAAAAGAAATATCATCGGGAGAGTAGAACTGCTTCAAAAGTGATAGGTAAAAGCAATACTGTAGCAGAAACATAGTCCTTCTCAAAGAAAATTCCTGATCCCCTTGAGTTATTTAAGATCACACAGCAGTTTCTCAAGGGCAGGTATGTTCAGCCTTCACAGTTTTTGTAGAAAGAAAACTTTTTTTTATTGCATTAGTGTTGCACTCCCTGGCATAGACATGCCAGTAGCTGACTGAACACTTCCTGTGCAAAGTTGTGGAAGCATCACTGGAGAACAGAACTAGTCTATTCTGAGTAGCAAAACATTTTTATTTCCATACCATCCCAGTCCTGAGCCCTCAGGGTGACCCACAAAATGAGTCTCCCATCTCCTTCAAAAATACCTGGAAATTGAAATACGCAATTTGTCTGGTCACTAAAATTCATGTGTAGAGAGACACAGCTTTTCTGTCAAATTGAAAGATAGACCTGCTCACTCTGTCACCTTTCTATACCTCAAAGGAAGCAATAACTGTACCACAGCCCCACTTACTCACATCATGTCCTGCTTGAAATGTATCACATAGCTGCTCCTTCCCATCTCATGTATTATCATAAGAAAGTTAAATTTAGAACTACTGTTCTCAGTCTCTCCTTGAAATGAAATGTCTTGTTTCTTGCTCATGTCTGAAGAAGAGTTTTTGTCTTTAAAGCTCGTGTGGTCTTCCACCTCTCTTAGTTCCTTACTTCCCATGCCTTATGATGGGACCAATGCACACTTCCCACCACAACTTTTTGACTTCAGAATGCTTCCTCCAAGGCCTGCCAAATGTCATCTTCCTTTACAGACCTAATGCACTGAGCCATGCTACTTTCCTAGGCAGCCAGTGTTTCCAGTGTGTCACCATCCTTCTCAAAAAATAATCTTCCTTAAGTTCTGCCTAAATCTACCTTCTTTCAGTTTAAAACCAACACCCCTTAGCCTGTCACTACAGGCTTTGGTAAAAGGCCTCTATCTTTCTCATAAGCTCCCTTTAAATGTTGAAATAGTCTATATTAGTAGATGCTTTACACTAAAATGGTGCCAAGGAACATACTTGGGCATTCAAACACACTTATTTACATTAGTAAGTCGTTGACAGGTTTTGTTGGCAGAAGTCAGGAGTTATAATTTGCACAGAGCACCCTCAGCAGGCATTCAGCACACAGCACCATATTTTGAAGGCTAGGAGGCATAACAAGGTCCTCTCTTTGCCCAGAGATATTCTAAAAGGCATTTAATATGCTTTCAAAGTAGTTGCAGAATAGAAACCCATAAATTGTAAGTGAATGAAAGATCACTGTAAAAATTACTTTTTTTCCTGTATTTTTTTTGTTTTTTGTTTTTTGTTTAACTGTTGTTTTGATTTGTTTCTTTTTTTTTCCAGAACTGTAGCTGTGTTTCCAAATCTGAGTATTAGCACTGGTAATTTTGAACTTCAAAATTCTGTTTTGTTTTGTTTTCTTTTCTTTTATTTTTTCTTTTAAATCAATTTGTTTTTAATATGGCAGATGAGAGACATTTTTTACCAGAATTTATAGGGAGTTTGCTTCAAAGAAGAAAAGCTGTTGCTTGCAATCAGAAGAGACTCACACTAGTTACTTTGAACTGAAAATGTATGAGAAAGAAAAAAGATCATACAAAAGAGATTTCCCACAGGGTAAGTGGTCTCCTTCCATATTTTGGCCTTAGATGTGCTGTTTGACAACACTAGAGAGACATTCCAGTACAGGTGACTGAAATTCAGTCCTGTGTATATGAATTTCCAAAAGAATTTGTCTCCCCTTCCCAGGGATTGTATGCTTGATGAACCTTTTGCTAAAATCAGTTTATTTATCTGAAAGAAAAATTAATTTTCTGCAGTAAAAATGAATGAGGCATTTAATTCTGTCTACTAAGACCACAGGAAATTTGACTGAGATGGAAATTTTTTAATAATTAGCAGAGGATGGAAACCAAACAATCTATTTTTAGCAAACAACATACTAAATTTGTAAGCTTACAGTGGTTTTACATTGACCAATGAATGAGTACTAGTTTGTCTGTGGAGGAATAATCAGTTATTAGCCTACTTCTATAAAGTAAAGTGAGCTTTAGCATTGCCTAATATTGAAGAGCAATATTAATTGCTCTATTGTTCCTAGAAAATGGACTTTATTCATTCCTTAGTCATTTATGGGGAATTAAGTCAGCAATTAATCATACTGCCTTTCCAATAAAATGGTAGAAACAACATATTGCTATACACAGGGACTACAAACCAGCAGAATAAGACTGTTTACAGGTGCTGTGACCTTGTCAATCTTTTCACTTCTGTGGGAAGTAGGTCTGTTGGTTTAAGCTGATTTTTTTTTTTTTTTTTAGTGTGCTTGGGAGAAAATAACTTGGATGTCCCAAATTTCAATAAATAACTGGTATGCCTACCATATTGCTCTTTCTCAGTCTCTTGGTTTGTAATATTTAATTTATGCCCATGTTCTTTTGTTTCTCAGCTAAGGTAGCAGAATAAACAAGAAAATAGAAATATTTGAAGACACCCCAGGGAGATAACTCACATATGAAAAAAACCACTGCTTTTGAGATCATAGAATTATATAATCTTTTCAAATCACAGTATCATAGAATCATTAAGGTTGGAAAATACTTTCAAGATAATCAAATCCAACTTTTGACTGCATACCACTCTGCACTCTAAACCACATAGTGAATTGCCACATCTAGTCATTCATTGAACTCTTTCGGGGCTGGTTACTCCACCACTTCCCTGGGGAGCCTATTCCAATGCCTGACCACTCTTTCAGTGAAGATGTTTTTCACTAATGTCCAAGCCAAACCTCCCCCAATGCAACTTGAGGCCATTTTCTCTTGTCCAGTGTTGGAAAAGGCCTCCAAGATCATCAAAGACAACTATGCCCCTAAGTGTCTCACCCACACTCTTTTAAATGTCTCCAGGGTGGTGACTCAGGTAAAATAACATTTTATTACTATATCTACAGTCATGTTTGAAAGAAGACTCAGCTATAAGTTGAAATTATCAACAGCAAATTTTGCAGTAAAAATAAAAATTGACAGGGGAAATAAAAACTACTCAGGACACATCTACACCTAGATGGGAAATGGTTTTCTAGGATTACCCTGAAGAAAAGAGGTGACTTTTAAGAGGACTTAAAGATAGGTAACTCCAGTACATGCATCTCCTCCAGCTTCTTCACTCTAAAGGTTTATGCTGCCTCAGTCATTTTGAAGTGGCAAATACAATTGCTCTTGTTGAATATAGCTGCTGTAATTAATCACTATATGATAGCTGGTACATGAAATAGAATCTGAGCTTTTTTTCTCCTTCCCTCTTCATTAGCATGTCTGGTGTCAAAGCTGTCTCCACGAGAACTACAGAGAATATCATAAGATTTCTCTTTCTTCTCCCACCTTTTCTTGTAACTTGTAACATAAAAGTAAAATATAAAAACTGTTCCTGAGGGATAGTACCCTGTGGAAGGGACCCACACTGGAACAGTTCATGAAGCACTGCTGCCCAAGGGAAGGACTCATATTGGAGGAGGTCATGCAGGACTGTCTCCCATGGGAGGGGCCCCATGCTGGAGCAGGGAGAAGAGTGTGAGGTGTTCTGCCTCTTGCAAAGTCCTGGTCCTCTCTTAGTGAGTTTATTTTAAAGGGACTCAAGGGACTACTTTGCCTTGAGGTGGTGCAAAGGAGAACTTGGCAGAAGTTCCCCTGACATTAAGAATGAAACTTTACTGGAAAACTTTAAAAGAGAACTTAGCAGGGCATTTAATCAAAATAAAGCATCTCAGAATACATTGTATTAGCAAACTCTAACCCATCCAAACCTTAAATTACCCATATTTCAAGAAGAGGTAATTAGGAGACAAAAAGGAGAGCGAGAGAGAAAAGAAAGGTATAGCTAATGCCCTTGTATCCAGCATGGTCTCAGCTGCCATAAAATGGAAGGACAATAGGAAAATTACTATATTTGTCTTGGAGCAAAGATTTTTATTGCTCTAGCCTCCTGTGGACAGCCCCCTATCCCCAAGTGGATTCCTGTTAGATGGCCACTTTGGGCTCAGCTGGGGTTCCATGGGCAGGGTGAGGGGCATTGCTTCCAAGGTGCCAGGGACAGGCACACAGAAAGCAATGGCACATGTGGGCATCAGCCTGGCTGAGGCACAGGGCCAGCCAGATCTCACCCCGGGCAAGCCAGACCTTGGCTTCAAGCCCTGGGAGGCATTTGTTTAACATAAAGTGAGACAGAGATCTCCTCCCAGGTGACTTTGCCTTGGTTATGTTAATGAACCCAAGTTCTGCTCCCCTTTTGGTTACCCCTGGTCCATATTTGGTCATGTTTCTGGAACCCTCTACCCCCAAGCCTGTATATAGCCCCTCCCTCCTCATTTCTGGTCTTTGGTGTTTTGTCCTTACAGCGTGAGGTTTCTGGGCACTGTCCCTATTTTATTTTCCTATTAAGGTGAGGGTTTTTTTTGGACACACCATCACACCCTCTCCTTCTTCAGTGCTGGGTTTACCCTGAATATCATGGAGCTTAAAAGACGTGTCACAGCCCCCCTCACTGTGACAACACTGGCAGCATTTCTGGAATAGAGGTTCCAGCAGGGAGGGAGGGGTGTGGAGCATTGCAGGGGTCACTTCATGCCAGCTATAATGGGTGGACCCAGCCTTTTCATTATGAGCAAATTTCTGTAATTTATGAACTAAAACAAGATGCTCCTTTGACCACTAGCACAGCCGGCTTGGTGTTGGGACTCAGTATGGCTCTTGGTAGGAGGAGGATGGGAAGGATCCCTAGTTAACACTTTAATTCTCTTTTCTGCAGGCATTCTTGGCTTCCCTTTATTCCATTGTCTCAGTCTTTGCTGCTTCATTAATTTTGGTTGATGACTAAACTGCTACCTTATATTTTTATGTGTGGGTAGGGTTTTTTTAATAAAGGGAATACAGTGACACGAGCTCTCTACTCAGGTCTCCAAAGGCACTTTGCTGAGATTGGGACTGTGCAGTGATTATCAGCAATTGTGCACAGTTTGGCCTCCTTTTTGGTCTATTAACTGTCCATAAACAAAGGGCAATTTCCAAACAGTGATATTTCCCTATTCCAAATTATTTTTTTATGGTGCTTTATGCTAGTGAGTTCTATTGGCATTGTTTACACCTTATGAGAGGAACACCAGATTTGGAATCTGTAAAGAATATTAAAATGCTGCCATTATCTAAAGAGTGGTTCAAAACCCCTCATTGTGGTATTCAAAACCTCATACTTGTGATATTTAAGCAAAAAAATACTCTTTTCCCCCCAATTTCTATGAACATGTACTCAAATGCAAAATAGTTTCTAAAATATCACTTTCCAGGACAGGCTATAACAGTTGTGCCTCTGGGATGGATATTCAGGTGAAAAATTAGAAGATTTTACTTCATATGCAGTGTAAAAGTCAAAGCCATGCAGCTCCTGAGTGGGCTAAGAGTTTCAGGTTCACAGCTTTCCCTCATCATCCTAAGCACATTAGTCCTTGAAACAATGCCTGCTCTGGCACCTTAAAGGCAGAAAAGGTTGTTTGGTTTGCTCATAGTATTCCACAATTAAACCCAATGAAGCTTTCAATGTGAGTTATTAACTTGGTGGTAGAAGCAGACATTTCTTGAACAAAAAACAATTATATCTGTGATGTGATTCATAAAATTTTTAAGCACACAATATTATGTTATTACAGTAGTGTTATATTGGCAATGTTGTCAATCCCAAGTGTTAAAAAATGCTTTCATTCACATTACTTTAAATAATACAATTGAGAATCATATCCTTGCTCTTTCATAAGGCATTTTAGTATTTTCATGCATTGCTGTTCTGGTATTTAGAAGCAGGCCACTGGAGGATGGAATCTTATGGGAATCTATTCCAGCTCCTGTGGATGGACAAGGAGATGTGGATGGACAATTTCACCACTAATTCCACTCTGTGAGTGGAATCACCACCTCTCTTATCTGCTGCCCCTTAGCCCATGAGCACACCCTAAGCCCTACCAGCCATAAGACTAATTATTTAAAGTGCCACAGTTCATTGAGAAATGTATATGTACATCATGAAGAACCAGTTCTATGCTACTAGAGCCTCTTTACTGGCAAAATAAGTTGCATGATCTATGATGAACAAAGAAACATTTCATGCAGTTATAATCTGCCAGGACTAGGACTCAAACCCTGTCAAATTCTCCTTGTTTTCAGCTATGTAGAATCAAATCCTTTTCAATAGCTGAACAAAAGCCATTGCTATGCTTCATTTGCCTTCCCAAAATAAGTCTCCTGCACATAAAAAAAAATGAAGACAGACCTGTCAGTGATGGCAAGCAGAAGAAAATTACATATAAATCACTGAGAACAACATTTTTCTGAGTAACATTAAGCTGATTTAAAGCAACATCTGGCCAAGGACAGTGACTATGAATTATGTTTACTTAATGAAGAAAAGGTGAGGGACTTCAATATACGGAACAATATTAAGGCATAGTTACAATTTTGAAATACTTCACAGGCAATGAGAAACACCATTTAATTACTATTAAAACTGACCTTTATTGGAAACCATATGGCTAACTTGATTTGGATCATAGTTTGAGGACAGTGTAACATTCCCAGCTCTTATGAGCAGGTGAAAGTGATCTGTCTGATATCAGGCTCTCTGTTAACCAGCAGATATGTGACGCACCTGAGGAATTTGGGCTCAGAGATACTGATCCAGAGCACAATTAGCTTGAGACAAGTGATATTTGAGCATCACAACCAGAAGGCTTGCATTGGCCCAAATTCACTTTTCTGTTCCTCTCTTACACTAGAGACTCCTTCAGCAGAAGCATTAAGGCCTATGTTTATCTGAAAAAAAAAATATATACATACAAAAAATCAAGAAATACCTATGTTTAAGGAAAAGCTTTAAAATTATAGGGCTAATTTTGGTTCTGTACTGGGACAAGCAAGGAACAGAAGCAACGTCTTTGTTGTGGTCAGTTCTTCTCTATTCACTTTTCCCAATTTCCATCCACTTCTTACTTTTCTAAGTTGATACCTACTTCTTTTTAAAAATCCTTAGTAATAGGTATGCTGTTCATGTAGACTTTTCTTTTATGCCTCATCCCCCTCTTTTTCATTCCTAATTACGAATATGGTGTTGGCTCTCTAATACATTATCTACATTTGAGTCTGGGTTATTCTGGTCAGTCCATCAAGTCTCATTTTCTCTGAAAAATTTTCTGTGGAGATGATTTTTTTGTGTTGTTGCATCTTGGTCACAATAGCTTCTATCCCAACTTTCTGCAAGAAGAGAAAGTTGAGATAATGTCATCTCTGCTGCAACTTGAGAGAAACAGCAGTTACATGAAAAATTAGCTTAGACCAGGATGTTCAGCCTAGATAAACAATGACTACAGGGATTATATTAAATAGAAAAATGTAGTGAAGGTAGTGAAAGAGTGTAAAAAAACAAGACACAAAAGAAATGTTTTGTGCTTTCCAAAACACAGCACAACATTCTTCCCATCTTAGTCCCTTGCCAAATAATAAAAACTCTCTTTTCTTGAAAATGACTGTATAATTTAAATGTCTTTCTTCTTTTAAATTTTTTCTTAGTGGGACAAAACAATAGCAAAGGACAGGGAGCTCTCATACAAAGACGTATTTTTTTATGTTTTAAAAGACAAGGAAAAAACAAGAGGTATTATGGTCACAAAAATATATCTAGAAGGCACAATTTCAGAAATTTGTCAGCAGTGGGGATACAGAACTAAGTAACCTTAGAATTTCAGTTCCAAAAAATGCTGTTTTCTTGTGGGTCAAGAGTACAAATCCCTGAAAAGCCAGGTCACTTTTAAAACCACTATAAACACATAAGGCAGCCTTATAATTACTGACTGATTCCTGCACTCTGTTGGTGGAAACAATGAGATCAACCATGAAAATAATGCCCTAAAGATTCCATGCTTGAAAAGACAAAGACAGAGAGAGAAGAAGAAAGTTTCATATTGCATTTGATTTTTCCACCCAACTTTGCAGGAGTTCAGGGTTCGGACATATGGTGCAGTATGTGCAATCAGTAAAGTGACAGCTACTCTTTTACCCCTGGGCAGCAAATGGAAATGTGGCTTGTTTATAAGCCAAATTCTAAAAATAACAAGTGTTTCTTTTAACATGGCAGAATAGTGTGACTCATGCATCATTCTGACATAAACATGACATCTGTTGCAGTCAAGTCATTATGTCCAAATGCTGAAGTCAGATGCAGTTTGACCATTTTTAAAACTACTTATCAATCTATCAAAATTATTTAAGCATCAGTAGGAAAAATAACAGCAATCTGGAGATCATTTCCCAAATATTGCATGCTGGTTTTATTAGGACTTGAAATCTGAGCTATTAATTCAATCAGTGAAGTTATAAATGTGTTAAAACAACCCACAATCTCTCACATCATGCTTTTATATAAACCTAAATGCCTGGGTATCTTAATGCCTTATTTAATGGTTAATGTACAGAATTTCATGGGACAGCTCTTACTGCCATAAACTGACTACAGGGCACTGAGGAAGCAGCTAGCAGCCTCTTTGCCTAATGTGTCCATCTCTAAAATGGAGGTGAGGATAAGGCTTTCTATGTGGACAACATCTTCCCTCCTAAGTGGGAGCTTTCACCATTAGCTTTCCAAGACATACAGCTCTAGGATGGCTGTGAGCAGCTGCAGCTAATTGCCCAAGATTGCTTTATAGGGAGAGATAGGTACTTTCAGGGACAGTTCTCTGGGCAAATGAGATTAATCACCTTCTTGGAAGGATCTCCAGATGGCTATTAAATGTGTCCAGGTGAGTAGTTTAGACCTGTATTTTTCAGCTACACTGAAAAGTTCAATCAGCTCTGGCAGCCTGGGAGGATGAGGGCTGAAGCAGACCAGGGGCAGGGATTCCCTCTCACTCCAGGAAGAAGACCCTTTCTGGTCAGGGCAGCAAGCATGACAGACATAGGGTCTGTTCAACATTGTTTTTCATTTGGCCAGCATTTTGCATATAAAACACCCTCTCTTCATACACTTTTGTAATTGATATTGTTGCTGCTACTGTTTATTTCCTTAGCTCATTGCTGTTTCCAGTAATTTGTTCTTATCTCAATCTGATCTCTGCCTTTTGTGTCTCCAACTGGAAGGCAGGCAGGGGAGTAGCTTGAGGATTTCTTTGTGGTGGGATTATTAAACTGGGGAATAACCTTCCTAAACCATGACATTTGTCCCACTGAAAAAAATGTAGATGCACTAAGCAGAGCAGGTTTTATTACTGTACCTGAGACTGTTATTATTGAGTTGTTTTTAGCAGACTGACATAACAGAGAAATTAATATGCAGAAGTACCAGCCTTCCATGTGTCCTGTTCCTCTTCTTATAACATTGTCTGAGCTGTTTCATCATGTCAAAGTTTTGCTTCATAAAGATTTTTTTTTTTTTTTGAGAGAGAGAACTTTCTATTTTTGCAGGTGGAATTTGATAAGTGGGTGAAGGTTCATGAGATTAGATTCACTTCAAAGTAATTTAAGGAAAAGTGAAGTACACCTATAGCATAAAATTATGTTTTAATTTGGACTGAGCAGCTCAGTGCTGAGGAGCTCCAATACCCTCCTACAGAGCCACAGGCATCAGCCAGTACCATAAAATAGGTATCCAAGCACACTGGGCTGGATGTTCCCTGTCAGCTCATTGCCAGGGTATATTGTCTTCTGCTGAACTCTAAATAAGACATGTAGAATCAAGGTAAGAAGGAATGAATAGGCCATGAAGTGCAGGGCTTTCGAGTACAGGTGGAGCCTGAGAGGTGAGTCCTGTGTGCCTCCCCAGTGACAAGTCAGAGGTATGTGCCCCCCAATGCAACTTTTTTACAAGTAGCCTCAAAAAGTGGATGTGGAGAAGGTCAGCCTGAAACAGAAAGACTGAAATCTACTGTTTTCCTAAGAAGGACACGTTTAGGAAAGCTGACTGTATTATGCACTGCACAGACCTCTTTTATGTGCAAAATAATAAGATAGAGTTCAAAGGACTCTCCAAGTTTTTCCAGAATTCTTTCAAAGGTCTTCTAAATTCGCTTTCAGAATCTGTGAGATGATAAAAACATTGAAAATAGGAATAAAACTCTCAGGTCACAAAGCAGATCAAGAAATGTTTTAGGAAAGTAAAAATGAACAGTCTCCTTAGTTACATCCCCTACATACTGATCCTCATCAAATGTTTCCTTCATACTGATGTTAAAGTGGCAACTAATTTTGTATTTAAGGGAGCAAATCACTCACCATGGGATCATTCTGTGAAGTTCTCAAAGAGTGCTATGACAAAATGATTTATCTGGTAAACGATCTATCATTAGCCAGCATCCATGCCGACATAAAACACCAACAGTGATGTCTTGGGTAGCACAGCAATTTTTGACTTAAATTTTGGTTACTGAGTTTATGGCAAGCAAAGACCCAAACCCCTCCCTCAACCAATTGTACAGATAACTTTTTGAAACCCAGATATGAAGAGCAACTCTCAATCCCATTCCCAGTTTGAGGAGCTAGATGCTTTCAGGAAAATTTTCACTGTAGAGGTGACAAAACAATAGCAACAACAACCAAACAAAAAGCCCATAACTTAGCAAATAAATTCAAGCCCAGAAAGAAAAGGTGTTTGCACTCTTTCACACAGCTGAATCTTATTAAATTTTCCAGATTATGCCTTTCTATGTCCTTTTACAGGAAAATTAATGTAGTTTCTTATTAAATCCATACTAGTTTTTGTGCCAGACTCACAGCTACTTTCATGATGTCTAGTTCACCAAGGTAAATATTAACATTATTTCCATCATCTCCTGGAGTTTTCTGTCTGATGGAAATTGTGCACACAGGGGCTAGATTAAGCACATTCTAGAGAGAGTATGGTAATAGGAAAAATGGACTAATAAAATTTTCAGGTCAGAAAGATGAGGGAAATAAGTAAGAAAGCAGTGATTACTGGTGGTTTGGAGTGCAAGAGGACTGGGACCCTCAGGGCACATCTATGTGGATCTGGGGTCCTGATCTAGAGCCAGTATTCAACAAGGAGGAGGGAATATAAGACCATATGGATGGGCCATGAAATTTAAAAACTGCAGCCACTATAGACTTGCACTTCTTTCCGTTGTCTGAAGTGTCTCCAAGGACAGTATTTCATCACAGCCATTATTTGTGTTGGGACTTTGTTCACCTTATCTAAAATATTAATAACTAGCAAGTGATCCTGAGACTGCTTGAGTCTGAGGTGTTAATTGAGACAGTGAAATGAAATCTCATCATCTAATAATAATACACAGGGAAGTCTCCTGTCTCCACACAGGTTCTTCTAACAAAAGCAAAGAAATCATCCTCTGCTCTTCTACAAACATTTACTGTTTTGTATTTTCTGACACATAAACCCAGAAGGAATTTGGTGCTAAAAAAAAGTATTTTCATGCCCCGTACTTGGAAAATGTCATATTCTTTCCAATCCTTTACATTTTATCACACAACAATATTTTTTAATTTCATTTACCTAATTTTTAAAAAGAGTTCTTTAAAATAAAATTACTGGCATTGACTTGCTTGCAACCCACTGTTAACATGATTTGCTTCATTAGAAATGATTAGCAGAAGTCCAATCGTTGCTCAGTAAGCAATAAAATCTAATTTATCACTTCAATAATACTACTTTGCGGGATGCTGAACAGTGGGAAATTTTTAAATCGGGAGAAAAAGAACACATTTCCCTCATAGAGATAATGACTGAAACTTTTCATGTCATTTCTGTAGAAAAGAAAAACATAAAAATACACTTGAATTGGAGTGTAATTATAAAGAGTAAGTATCCCTGATGTCTTTAGTCTTTGATAGTTATTGGTCTTTTAAAATTGCAGATATTGAAGAAAAGTGCTTGTCTTTTATTTATTGACCAAACTACTAGAAGATATATCATTCTATGAAAGCAGATAATCTGAACATCAAAAGAAGTATTCAAATTTAAGGCTAATCTTCTGTTCATTCATGTCTATCTAGGAGCATCTCTTTCCTCATTTTTCTGACATGAGTGTCTTGAGGATGCATAAGGTTTATGATTTTTCAACAATGTAATTTAAAAATAGGGAAAAAAAGGAAAGCAAGAAGTTTTTCTGAAAAGGTACTAGAAATTATTACCAGGAACTCAAAAACTCTAAGCTTGTTTTTTGCTACTGAAAGAGAAACATGACTCCTACCTGAATCAGAAGAGGTCATAGTAAACAAGACTTGGCTACTGTGCTAATCAGAATATCAAATGAAAAGCATTCAGAAATATTATATATTATCATTCATCTAGGATATATTTGAAGTGGAGAGTTTTACTGCTATGATTGGGCTGGTTTATTTAAAGTGATACCAGTCTCTCAGCATGGAATAAAGCATTTATCCTAATATACTTTGGTTCAGTTTATTGATATTTTCATGCAGCCAAGCACCAGAAGAGGCAAAATTTAACAGTTGCCAACACATTACATTTCTACCTCCTAAACACATACCACTACTATCTAATTGCCACTGTATTTGCCATCAAGTTTAAGATGGTAGTTTCTGTATAAAAGTTACTATTTCATTGATTTTTTCTTTTTTTTTTTNTGGTTTTTTTTGGTTTTTTTTTTTTTTTTTTTTTTTTTTTTTTTTGCCTTCCCTCCCTGATTTTTAAAGGTTTATTGAGCTCCAGTTCATATTCTGTGAGAAAGATGCAGGGTAACATGAAAACTTTTAAATCTTCCTTCCCAGATGTGTCAGGATCTGTAATAAAGCAAAGAGCAAACAAGCTCTGCCATTACAGAGGAACTGTGGGTGCAGGGGTTGCCTCTAACAAGGCACTTGGGGAGAGAAGAGCGAGAGATACATGAATAGGGAGAGGGAAGAAAGGAAGGAAAGGAAATATGCCCTGCTCTTCTAATCTTCTCAATTTTCTTCCATATCCTCTGCTCTGCTCAGAAGATGTCTTTCTGAACTTGATTATCATTTTTTAAAGAAAGAACATCTGATAAGAATGAAATTTGGAACAGGTCAAGAAGCACCAGCTTAGTTTTATTAGAAACTAGACTTTAAGACAAACTGTTAGAAATGCTTCTGAGACCCAGTCTGGGGAAGAGGAGCAGGAAGAAATAATTGGGGTGAAGGGGAACCCCTTTGGTGTGAAAACTTCTACCTAAAATAAAGAATCAAAAGCCTGAAGATAATAACAAAAACCTTCACTCCCACTGACTGCCCTTTGACTGGTTTAATACAGTGCATTGCTACTTGGGATACTGAAAAATTTAGTCCTTAACTTGAAAGCCTTTGTCCTAGGAGCAAGATTTTAAAATAAGAATAAGACTGCCCAGGAAATCCAGCTTTCTGCATAGCTCGGGGAATGGGTAGTGATTGTTCTTTGATGTTCAGTCTCTTGGAAGGCAACTTAGATCACATTTGTCCTTCCTCCTGCCTGTGGCATTCACTTCTAAGAGAGTTGGCCTGCTTAAATTTTAGCTTTGAATTAAGAAGTTCAGTAAAGGAGCATTAAAATTTGTTCCCAATGTGACTTTGAAAGTCAGTGTTCAGCTTCAAAAGGAAATCTAGCTGCCCGGCCAAACAGCTAGGCAGATGCCGAAAGAAGAAAAAAGGCACTTCAGCTTCTTTTTGTGTACATGGAAAGAGGAAAGGAGGAATAAAATAAGAAAGTGAAGAAGGGAATGAAGCTTTGGAGAAAATATGAAAAAATTAAAAAAAAAAAAAAAAAAAAAAAAAAGGAGAAAAAGTGAGAGGAAAGAGAACTGCTGTGGTATACACAAATAGAGTTGCAAAATGACCATAAGAAAAAGGAGCTAAGAGGGTACCTTCAGGTGCTCCCCTTTGAGGCACAATGTATCAAACTTTCCTTCGCAGGAGTAACTTGGCTCATCTCTGTGGAAGGCTACAGTAAAGTGAGAGCCAAATGAAGAATTTATTACCATTTTCTCTTGTTCCTCAGATAGTTCTTGCTCTGCTCTCCTCTTACTAGTGAAACCTTACATGATACTTTGGTGGAAGACTGGCTATTTATGGCCTCCCAAATGGGTTGTTAACATTAGTTTTCGCCTGAAATACTTTGAATTACCTACTCCTCACCCAGAAAACCACGTTCTCCTTGCACCTTGACTGTTCTCCAAATGTGCCATAAGCTGGACGTGTTCTCCAAACTATGAGATGGACACCTCGTGTTTTATAACAGCTTGTCCTTTGAGGGGCTCATCCTTCTGCTGACAGCAAGGGAACACTGCAAAACATTTGCTACAGCTGGAAACATATTAGTCTGTTCTGTGCTTCTGGGTTATTCCCAAGAGATGTAACTAAGCAGATGGATGATTGGAAGAGTGTGAAGATATTTTGTAGTTGTGTATTTAATGGGTGTTTATGCAGTTGGAAGATATCAATACAGTAAGCATGTCATCTCAAAATACTCAAATCAGTAAATATTTCATCCCAAATATTATATGCCAGCTAAAGGTTATTCCAGCTGGGACATCACTTCTTGAATACTTGAATACTTAGCTATCTCAAGATACTTTAGAGAAATATAGAACTAGTGCAGAATCAGGATTTTTCTTCCAAATGACCTCTGTGTAGTCTCATCCTTTCTCATCAGCTTAAAACTAGACCAAAATTAAAATGGTGAAAGACTTGATGGTCGTTATAAGTACCCAATGTGCACTGCCTGAGCCACTTCAACCATGAAAGAAGCACATGGGCTGGAGATAGCACCCAATGAACACACCAGTATCACTTCTTGACCCCAATAAATACTCAAATGCAGCATCCACCTTGTCAGTAATCTGTGGGAGTCAGCTTTAACTTGTGCTCCTACTCTTCTTCCTGTATGGTGCAGGCACATTGTGAGCTGTGTAGCATAGTTTTAAATGCATCCTGTTTGGGGGACCGTTTAGAAACACTCAGAAAAAACACTACAGAGGATTTTCAGACAGAAGCAGGTATTGCCCCTGTTTTGGCTCTATTGTAATTATCCAAGCCTGACTTTGCAGAAGTTTCCCCAAAGGACAAGGTGTAGTTAAATCACTAGAACATGAAGAAAATGAAAAACGGGGCCTCTCCTGACAGTGAAAGAGATAGGAGTCATTCTCAGGGGAGCAGGGAATTGAAGGTTTAGGAGCAAGGAGAATTAGTGACAAATAACGCTCCCATACTCATCCACCGCAGACCCTGGGCAGCATTGGAAATAACAGAAGCATCAGTATGCAGTGTGAGGTGACAGGTGATCGCCCTGTGAGACAATGATCAAATCAGTTTCTACCATAACGTGCCAAGGAAAACGAGATATGCAATGGAAAATAACTATAGAAAATCACCTACTCACATACAAAATATATCACCATAATTTTTTATTTTTAAAATATTGGTGAAAAAAAAAATATTTTAAATATTTTTCTTGAAGTGAAAAAAAACTATTTTTTTTTTCATTTGGAGCTAAATTAAAACATATTTCACCTCATTTTATGGTATTTCTTGGCAGTAAGCAGGTGAAAAGATTTCAAGATGAACATTTTGTAACTTCAGCTATGTCACACTTAAATGTGAAATCTCTAAGTAATTAAATGTAGGAATTTCTGTATTTAAAATGGTGACAATGGTAGCTATGGAAAAATTAAAGTCAGGAGGGTTTTTTTTTCCTTAACAAAATAAAGGATTAAAACATGACTGTGTTTTGCAATACAAAATTACTGAAATGTAATTATCTACTATGAACTTTTAAAATTTCTCTTTTCATATTTCATCCCAGTACTTTTCCACTTGTTATTTTTTATAGCACCATATTAATGGACTCCCATTATTTTTAATCATAATCATCATTGGAATAATTTACCCAAAGTCTTTCAGTCTTATTTTCCTGTTCAGACTATTTATAAAGGATATATAAATGCCCTGGGAATTGAAGAAATACACCATTTGTGCTTTGCACAAATGTCTTCTAACTGTGTGTACATAAACAAAGATTATAGATATTTGAGGAAATATGTTCTTCAAGCAATTCATTCACAGGGACCCTCTACCTTCCAAATGTTTATCCAAATGATAAAACAAGTAAAAATAATGAGGGCCTTATACCTTTTTGCTCACTTTTACTCTTGCACACGTTGCTCAGAGGACTGAATACCTGGTTTCTGTTTCCTGTTGAATAAAGGCAGAGAAGAGACTTGGCACAAGGAACTCACAGGACATGGAGAAGGCACATCATCCACACCTCCTCCTCTCCCCCAACATGGAAATCCCTCAGCAGGGCAAGCCTCCTTTAATATTTCCCATGGGAAGATATTGATAGAGTCAGAAACTGATGAACAACATTTTCATGTTGCCAGGAGATGTGCTTTTCAGTGTGGCACCATACTTTCTTTCCTCTGGCTGCAAACACTGTTACCATCAAGAAAGGAATGCTGGTTTTTAAGTGCAAAAGAAAACACACTGATTGCCAGCTTGCAAGTCTGGCATAGAGAGGTAAAAGTCTTTCTGGCTTCACCTTGCCCAGAAAGAGGTGACAGATCTCAAATATGGTGATGTCTGAAACATCACTTTGGCAAGTGTTCCCAGGGAAATCAAAATTTCAGCTGGACTATGCAGTTCTGCAGGCAGACCTGATGGGAAAACGCAGGCAGACCTGATGGGAAAACACAGGCAGCTGTGGGCACAGAAATCTCCCAGGACTGCAGACAGCTGTGAAATCACTATAGAAAAGGACTGACTCACACTGCCAAATACTGGAGATGAAAAATGTTATTTGCCACGATCCAGAGCCTAATACCTTCACTTTTAACTGGGTGCAAACATTTTCTGCACAAAAGAGAGGTGTGAAGTTTGAGACTTGCAATAGATTCAGGGAAGAAAACATCCAAACACCCCCCATAAATGACAAATAATGGCCACAATAGCCCACAAGAGCATAATATTACATACCAAGTCAGGAATTTTCTGTCAAAGCTGGCACAAAATGCAAGGGCATGAGCAAGACAGGAGAAGCATGACCACATCAAACACACTTGTAGTCTCTACTACAGGAGAGCAAAGCTCATTTCTTTAAATTATAGTACCAGGCCAGATCATTCTTAACTTTATATTGAAATCCAGCAAACGTCTTGAACCAAGGGAGCATATGGCACAGAAACACAAAAAAATGCAAAAGTAAAAATATGCAATAATTATCTCCTTTGTGAGTTAAAAAACACCTTAAATATATATACACAAAAAAAAAAAACCACAAAAAAAAAAAAAAAAAAAAAAAAAAAAAAAAAAAAAAAAAAAAAAAAAAAAAAAAAAAAAAAAAAAAAAAGGAAATATAATAGAACCTGTGGAGTTTCCCCTGACCAAGAGACAGTGACACATAGAGCCTCTTTATTATAAACAAGCCCCAGGCCTACTCGAACTACTGTATTTGGAAACTTCAACCTGTCTTGTCTTTTCCATCAATTTACAATGAGTTATTACTGACAATCCAGGTGAAGAACTCTTCTCTTTTTTTCCTGGCATAACTTCCACCTTTGCCTAGATGACAAGTCTGAGGGCAAGTACTAGCACAGACAGGAAAGGGTAATGATAAATAATCACAATTTTCAGACTGAAGATTTAAAAAATCCCTATTAATTTAGTCTCAGAAGAAGTTATCAGATGAAGATAAAACATTGCTCTCTAAGACAGATATTCTGAAATTTGTCTGTTCACAGACATGATGAATGCAATGAGAATAGGCTTAGAAAATTTAATTTAAAGTCCACTGTTTTCAGAGCCTTTGGGGATTAGAAAACTAACTTACACTTATGAGAGCTTCATTAAAAGTATGCTGTTGTAAAATGAAAACAATTTTACATTTTTTATCATATTGAATTTACATATTGGAACAATTGGAACAATGTCAGGATTAATTCTGATTCAGAAATAAATGCATCATGCATGATGTTTGAAAAGAAAAAATACATCTATTTGGCAGAGATGGTCATAAATTTTCAGTGCTCATTCTTTATTACAAGAGTTCTGCTGTTGTTCTAACATACATTTTATTTATAAATAACCTACTGGAATTTCACATGTGCCACCACATTACATCTTATTAGAGTCAAACAACTAACAACAGCAAATGCCAGTCCCTGGAAGGGAAAAAGGCAGAAAATTGGAAATGACAGAAGAGATATTTCTGTCCATCTCTCTCTTTGCTCCCCTTCTCAGTAGAGTTCAAGGCACTGTGCTCATTAAACCTCTGTCTTACAGTAAGAAATATATAATATTACTCTTACAAATACTTCGCATTTCTAAAAAATAGAGAATAGAAAAATTTTTTACTAATGCCCCTCTGTGAGGAAATTTTTTGTGTGGTTCAGGTTCCTGATCAGGCTTCAAAATACCTTTTTTCTTCTTTGACAAGGTCTGTTTGACAATGGTGGAAAGCTGTCCTTCAAGCTAATAAATCACACAACTGCAAGCACAGGGAAGGAGCATGTGTTCTCTGTTAGATATTCCTAATCAGCATGACACTTGAAATAAGTCACTTTATGCAGCACAAAAATGACCTTGGATTATTACTTTGACTTGTATTTTATGTTGTCAGCCTGCAGAATTTTAATTAGAATTGAGAGTTCAGAAAATCACTATATTCAAACCATGGGCTTCTTACAACCCTGAAAATTATTGTAACTTAAACAGTATCAGAACAGGAAGAGGGGATTTGATGTATCCTTTTCAGGAAGTTAGGTCCACACTATTTATAATGGGCAGGGGGATACGTCTAATTAATTTTCCTCTCAAAGTATTCACTTCAGACTGGAGTCTTTAAGAATCTGAAATCTTCTACAGCTCTCACTGCAAAAACAGAATGGCTATAGAATTAATAGGGCAAATGTTCTGTCCCTTTTCTCTCCACATGGCTGAATGTGTAACCCTCAATCCTTCCTGTGTTGGATGTCAAATCTGCACTTTGTTTAAGATGCCATTTTGTAGGAAGTGGAAGGCAACGGCTGAATCTTTTCTTCCTTGATATGGTTGTTCTCAATTTTACAACGTTTTACAATGAGCAATCCCAGTAAACTCCCATCCCCTCAGATGGGGCATAGCTTTACACATGAGTTTTACACATGAGTTCTTTTATGTCTTCCAGTACATTCCACAGATTCAAGCATTATCATCAGAGCAGTTATGCTGGTAATCCAAAGTTCTGGGCTTGACAAAGACTGTGGCCAACTGTGGAAAGAAACCCTGCAGGCAGCCAGCAGCGGAGAATATGCACCAGCAACTCTGACCTCTGAAAAATTAAAAATCAACACATGCCTCATTAGTATCCTGTGCTTATTCCAACTTTGTCTCTTCCCTGCATAAAACCTGCAAGGAGTAAGCCTGCCTTTCTCATAGCTTCCTTTTAAAAGCATGATCTTCTTGTTGTCCATTATAATAATTTTGAATAACCTTATAATCCTGAAAAAGAATGTTTTATTTTTAAAAAAACACCTTACTGTTATCTGACTTTCAGCTTCAGCAGTATTATATAATAATGAGTTCTACAGATGAATTGCAAGTTGTGGGAGAAAGCAGAAGTGTTTTTCAGTTTTTCATCAACTTTTTTAATAAGGTCATGCCAGGACTGGTTTCAACCATCTGTACAAAAGGTGTATTTCTGAGTGTACAAAACATAGTGTTTGGTTTATACTCCTTGTATTGCTAGACACATAATCTTTTTTTTTTTTTTTTCTTAAGACAGGAATAAACCCGAAACTTCCTGCAACAGGAAATTAAGTTTAAAAAAATCACCCCCCTCAGCTATTTGAAATTTCTAGTTCCAATCCAAAGGTGCTCCTTTTCTGGGAATGTGAAGCAATTAGCAAAATATAGCAAAAGAGGAACAATGAAGGATGATTGCATGTGTCCTCTGACAGAAAGTCGTTCCTCATTCAAAAGAGTTTGCTAGGGCACTCAGCTCTAGCCAGACTCATCTCTTCCTTTTACTAACAAAGACAGGCAATTGAAGAGGAAAATGTTTCCTTGTTAAAGGTACAGACTACCTTTATTGACCTTACTGACTACAGGTCAGTACTTCTACACTGTTTGTCCTCCAAATTCTGTCTAAATATATCCTTCTGCGTCTTTTTTTNTTTGTGTGTGTGTGTACACATATAGGGTTCTGTGGTGTTGTAACTCAGACAAAGGGTTTTGTCAAAGAAACACTTTGTTAATCTTGAAGTTTCAATCTATTTTTTTTTATTTCTCAAGAAAAAAGGAACTTTGCTTTTATCTGTTAACTGCTTTCTTGCAGCCATTACAAAATTATTAGAAATTAATTTGCTTTTCCATTGCCTAGGGAATTAGATAAGTTCCTTTAAAGTTTCAGTACTGCCTACACTCAAAAAGAGCGTGTACAGCTGGGAAGATATGGGCAGGCAAGATATTACAGTCCACTGACCATTTTTCTGAAAGGCTGTAAGAAATGGTGGGAAAATAGAAAGCGGTCATTTTGACATTAATTGACATCAATTGGAGAACACACAGATCAAAAGAAAATACTTGAAAAGCAGTCCTAAGAGCAGACAGAGCAGTTTCTTCTTCCGCAAAACAAAGCCAATCTGATTTGTTCCAATTATTCAAAGCTGTACGAGAGGTGGGCAAATCTGGATTTGTGAACTTCTGAGTCTAAGCTCCATGAATAAATTTGTTAAAATGTAAATAAGCTGAAGCAATTGTTTCTGTAGACTAAGGCCAAATGGCAATGTGACTAAGAGGTTGCAATCTGCAGCCACTGAACGCTTGCAGATTTTGGCTGTGTTTCATCCTCAGGGCACCTGTTAAAGGTGCCACAGTTCATTAAGCTATCCTTACATTCCTTCTGTTATAGAAAATGAAGATCCTTATTTTCTGCCCAGTCCAAACTACCCTACCCCATTCCACACATTTTTTGGAGGTACCAGGTTATTCAGAAATTAGGTGCTGCATGTCACTGTGTATAAATTATGTTGACAATTATTGAGTTAATACCACAATTCCTAGAGCACAAATCTTATGAGGAGCAACTGAGGGAGCTGGGGGTGTTTAGCCTGGAGAAAAGGCTCAGGGGTGACCTTATCAATCTCTGATACCTGAAATGAGAATGTAGCCAGATGTCAGTCTCACATGATTGTCATTATTACTGCTTCTTTTGTTCTTCAGGTACACAGTGAAAGTGAAAAGAAAGTTAAAGAACATTGCAAACTTCTATGAGATTTACACATAATATTTTAGTGTGACCTGGGTGGAAAAAGTTACTACCTACATCCATTTATCTAACCAGTCTCTGTTCCTAATTCAGCAAGACATGTAAAACCACGGACTCATTCAGCAGTCTAGTTCAGAAGAGCATGTGAGGGCCCCGTGGCTCAATCCCTGCTCAAAACAGAGCCAGAGTTATCAGGGTCTTGCTTGGTCAAGGACCAAAAGAAGGACTATTAATAATAACCATTTCATAGCTTTAACACATCTTTCAAACCACAACTCATTTCAGAGTGCATTGTTCTTCTTATATTTCATTTCTAAATTCATTTCTTGTCCTTTTTTTCTCATGTTCTGAAAATAATTCAGAATCAGAAATACCTGGCAGTGTTATGATTAACATAATTTACAATTATCTGCCTTTCCCCATCAGCACTCAAATAATATACAAGGAAAAATGAGCACACTTCAGGATATTGTAAGCATTATTATGATGAAAAATTCACCTAGAGCTAAATCTATTAAGGAGTCAAATGTCCATGTCCTAACTAAGAGTCTTTGTGCATAACAAAGTCCAAAACTTTTTATCTCAGATTTAAATCACTGAGGTGCTAGGCCATGCTACAGCACCAATGAAACAGGAATCAAGTTTCCTGCAGATCTGCTCCAGCCCAGGATTTCCAAGGCCTGAGGGTGTCAGAGAGCCACAACCAAGAGACCTGCAGAGTCACAACTAAGGCAGTGACCATATTCCCCTCTTCTCCACCACAATGGATACTGCAGACTCTTTTCAGGGACTAACAGCCAACCAAACCCACAGCAGACAAGAAGAGCTGTTTGCCTTTTCCAAAACAACCCATGATTAAGACAGTCTCCTCAAAAGGTAAAGGTCTGTCTCTTTTCTCCCCTAAGGCAATTAGTCTAATCACTCAGTTCATAGTAAAAGTAGGGGGAAACTCCATTGCATAAAAACTGTTCTGCTCTTATAATGTGATTAAATATTACTGAGTCACAACACAAGAAAGAAAGTGAGCACATTTCTTTGGTAAAGTGTTTAGAGTGATTCTTTCACCAAGGCAGTATAAATACTCTAGTCCCTCTTCAACTAAGTCATAAATCCTCCTTCTCCCTTTTTATTGATTAAGACCATGTTTGGGCTGCATGTCATTTTAGGTTGTTCCCTTATAATGATTTAGTCCCTACCTTGATTCATCCCATTGTAGAAGGACTAATGCATTTTTTGGTCATACCTGAAGATGCGAAATGCTCATCAACAGGCATGGACTGCCATCATTTCCATCAGTTTCTTCTATTGCCTTCCTATCTGCACATCACTAAATTTGACCAGATGCCCTGACTGCATGAAACCACCCAGCACACATTCATGATGTGAAACAAACTCTCATGGCCTGGCACTTTATTGATAAAAGCAAATTTACTAGGCATTTTAAATATGCAGTGTTTGCCAACTATTTTGGTGTTTTGTTGTGAACTTCAGCTGCAATTCCTGCTAATTCTAATTCAGATTTGAAATGAGCCAAACGAAATATATGTGATTTAGCTAAAACAATGAAAACCTGCTTGAGCAATAACCTTGGAACTAAAAAACAATCTGTTACAGACAGACTGGTTTTATGTTGAATTTGTGTAAGTGTATAATGAGCATATTTTGCAAATACATTTCCCCATTTTCTCTAAGCCAGACAAAACACTAGGTTTGTACTACCTAATTTAGGTGTCTAAATTAGCAGCAATTTTTCATATTTTGTTCAGGAGGCTTATTCATGGTTTAGAACTAGTTTCCAGACTGACTGACACTGACCCTCAATCCTAATGAGGGAATGGATGGGTATGATTGTAATGTGGGTATTAGGCAGGCTGCCCATTTAAATTCCCTAACGCATCTGTCAAAACTGCTGCTCCTAGGTCATCATGCAATCATGCATCAGTGGAATCAACTTTTTGCTTCTTTTTTTTTTTTTTTTTTTTTTTTTTTTTTTTTTTTTTTTTTTTTTTTTTTTTTAAATTTTTTTAAATATATTTTTT
>VWYO01007455.1:246394-259484 GCA_013400275.1 Rhadina sibilatrix
GGGTTTTTTTTTTTTTTTTTTTTTTTTCTGTTTGGTTTGGTTTGGTTTGGGGTTTTTTGGTGTATGTTCTGGTAGGAAAAATGAAAAGCAGAATATTCAGGGATGGCAGCAGAATTTTTACTCCTCTTTCACAAACCAAAGATCACCTACATTTTCACTGAACAGATGTACTTCTCATTCATACATTCATAAAAGCAAGATGCAGTCACACAGTTATTGACCATGTAAAACTGTATGGGGGCAACTGCCTCTGCTTGTGCCTTCCAGTTAGCACATCTGAACCAGGAGTCTGGAATTTCCATTTACTATGTCCTGTCCTGTGAGAAAAAGGCATAAATAGTAATGTCTTTCAATTATGTTTTTCTATTTTGTTCTATTTCACATTATTAATTTGGGTAGGTTTTGCTGTTTTCATTTAAATATTTCTGAAAACATTTCAGTTTACTAATTTACAGTTAAAAAAGGCCACACAGGGTATTTAAATGCTTTTTAAAGCATCTAATAAAACTGCAGTTATTCTGGGGAACAAAATCAAATCAGTGTAATAATTATCTGCCTGCTTTTGTCCACTGATGATGGAAAACTCCTAGAAGGGAATACAATCAAAGAACACCATTAGCCTAAACAAATATACATCCATGGTGAATTCTCTGAGTATCTTAGTGTGACACTGCCTATCATAAAGCTGTTTCACATTTAAAGTTCTATCCTAAGCCTGACTTTCTCTATCAACAGGCACAAATTGCTGCTCACTGGGACTAGTAAGAATAACTTCTGTATTGCACAGATAAAATACATGTAATCTTTTAGAAAGAGATACAAGGAAATAAAATTGAAATCCAGCTTACAGTTGCATCTTATTTATATCAGCACATACACTTAGATATGTGTGCTTCCCACTCTCAGTCTGTTCTTGACAAAGCTGCACAGCTGGTAATCAGGTAACTGGGCATGACCTTCGTCCTTATCTCTGTCTTCTGAGATGAGGATGTGATTAGAGAACTTATACAGCTTTGTGTATTCTAACAGGTCTCACTGTTCCATTCAGATTTGTAGCCTTCAGGTCCTCCTGCTCAGAAAGGATTTCTTCAGAAATATATAAATAATTGTTTTACTAATCTTTTTGCCACCGAGTTAATTGCTGTTCATGTTTTGAAAATTCATTTCCGTTTCAATATTTTTGCTATCTGTGCTGGTATTCTGATCGAATGTGGCAACTTATAAATGGAGGTGTCCTTGTTTGTATGGTCAAACTAGATTCCCTTTAGAGACAGTGGGGGGAAACTGGTATTTCAGAGTGTAAGTCATTTCACAAAATCCTAGGTGGAAAAAAAATTCTAGACAAACAACACCCAAAACTGCCTTTATTTTCCTTTGACTATGTATTAATGTATGTTTTCAAGGCCAAGTGTAGACATCTAGCTCAGATGCAGAAATTTAGGAGATTAAGGCCCTAGGCTAAGATTCTGTTGAAAATACACATTAAGAGGCTTGTATGTAGGAGCCTCTGTTCTGAAATGGGTGTCTAGGCTCCCACTACAGGAACTGAACATCTAGAGCTCATAAACATTGTTGATGAAGATACTGCAACCTATCTGGCTTTTCTTGCTTCTGAAGGCGTGCAGCAAGTCCTATGTCTTCTTTTGTGGGCAGTCATCCCACATACTTCAAGGCATCTCAAACAATACTAGTTGTTAATATTTGGGCAACTGAATTAGTTTCCTTCTTTGACTCTAAGGGAGCCAAACTCTAAGAAAAAAGCATGCATACAGACACCTACATTTAGGTTTCCTAATGTGGAATCCAATCCCAGTCATACTGACAGACATTAGGAAGGGCTCAGCCCTCCTCCCTCCCATCCTGATGATGAATAGACTTTGGGAAGGATTGTGCCAGTTCTTAACTATATTGTAATCAGGTCATTAAGTGTTTTTTTCATTTGGCACACCAGCACTCAGATCGCAGCACGAAGCACTTTGTCACATTCAGAAATACATATATATCATAAAAGTGCATCATTACATGTACAAATTTATATAATCATGTACAGTGCACAGGGGGATAATGCACAATGCTTAGTACTGGTTCTTGATTGCAATTTAACACAATGACAATCAACTTCCCTGGGATGATAATGACTTTAGGGTTACTGAGCACATTTTCAACTCCAACTAAAACCGAGTCTGCAAGTCATCTACCATATTTGAGGACTTAGTTCAAAATTCATCTGTCCTTAGTTTAGTTTCACAGCTGGGAAACATAAGCAAAGAGCTCAGCAAGCCCAAGCTTCTTCAGACTGCAGTTACACTCAGGGACTGTGTTTTGCTGTCCACAGACTATAGGACCTTTTTGTACTGCTGATCAGTTACTGTGTATATAGTTGCTCAACATAGGTGAGCTAAGGCTTACCTTAAAACTAGGGATCCTCTGCAGCTGATATTTATTCTTGGACTGTCTAGAAATGCAGGGTTAAGGGAACATAGCCATGGCAGTTCAGCATCACTGCAGTAAAATAATTAAGAATAATAAAGTGGCAATTGTGACACAGAAAAAGTTCCCATTAAAATTAACTAGGAGCTTGGTTTTGGGTGCTGAGAGAGCAGATTAATTCTGACTATTGACTTCTGACTATAAAAAATACCTAGAGTACTGGAAATGGATGTCCTTATTTTCAGGACACGGAAAAAAACGTTATTTTCAGTAACACCAAGAAATGGATGACCCTGCCATTCAATACAATACTAAGGGATTGAAATAAGAATGTTTCCTTGAAGATAAAGTACTAACTACTTACACCTGAGATGTGTGCCTTCATTTAATTTCCCTGGCCTTCTCCAAGATCTCTTAGCTCCCTAGGGTAGGACAAGACAGCTGCTCTCTGCCATTTGGTACTCCATAAACCAGCCAATGGACTTAAATCACAGGTTGTCCTGTGGGAAAAAAAACCCTGCAAATAATCCTATACTGTATATACAGTCTTATACTTTATTTATTCTGATAGTCATAAGCATTAAAATTGTTGTAAGCAATACTCATTTCTGATTGCTGACTAGAAAAGGGAAGTTTTATGTTTGTAATTAAATGGTCACAGAACCTCAGCTGTATTCTTAGCTCTGATACTGACTTACTTGGTGACTTAATTAAGACCATTATCACTCAATTTTCAGAAGTGCTGAGAGCTGATGTTTCTATTGACTACATCTTTAAAAAGTGGCTGCTTAATACCATGGAAAATTTAACTACTAATCTCTTCTTATCTCTCTTTCCCTTTTGAAACTGAAGATATTTAGTATTTACCTAACCTTCAAGGGTATTTGGAAGCTAAATCCATTAGTGATTGAGAGGCAATCAGATAGTTTTATTTATTCAGTGGGTCAATCTGTAAATAAAATAAAAATATAATGTCAGATTTCTGACATACAACATTTCTTCCAATATTAGATTTTCAGAAAATTCTGTCAGTCCTACTTTTTCAAGAAAAAACAGAGAGCACAAAAATCCCAGTGAAGCTCTGAGTGATTGTAAAAGCTAAAAAATCCTTGATCCGTTAATGTTGAGTGTCTATAAAGTGAACTTAAAGCAACCAACGTGGAGAACAAAAATGCTGATGTTGTTTCTGATAGCCTTAAGTTTTTATAAAAAATGGATTCCCTTTCCAGTTATTAATATATATTTACTAGGCATTAGCAAATACCTTTTCCCCCATTTTAAAATAACAGAATAAATCTTCATTTACCTTCAAAATTTTAACTGATTATCTTTTTCCTGCCTTCTTTCTTTATTTCATGTAAAAATATATAGCTTTATGAACATTCTCCTTTTGTACAAATGCCACTAGATTTCTCATTGCAGTGAACAGTATCTGTTATTTCCTATTACACAAAGTATCAGAATGAAGTAAACAGACACGGTGGAGACTCCGGGAATATGATGGCTTTTATTGAGTGTGATAGACTGGTTTGGTTGACTTCTAGGACTTTCTATTAAAAGCTTATGGGAATCTGCACCAGGGAGATGGTGCAGAAAAAGAGTAAAGTGAACCTGTGAGACAACACAGCGTTTATTCCCCAATATCCTTGAACTCAAAAGCATACCTGATGTGCTTTGAGTGATATGAATGAAAAGGAGTGAGAACAGATGGGGTTTTTTTGTTGTTTTGTTGTGGTTTTGTTTGTTTGTTTGTTTTTAATTTGAAAATCATTTTATCTGACTGCAAATCTGGGACTGCTAAAGCAGTAGCATCAGCAAAAAGAAAAACAGGAAACTTGAGAATTACAGCTTTAGGTGTCTTTCTTTCATCATTTCTGCACTGGTGTATGATTCCAACATCATCACAAAAATAAGCTGGAGAAAAATGTTTTCTAAGCTATTGTATAACTTTTGAACATGATGTTGGTGTACTAGACAGCAGGAGGAGAGGGAAATAGTCTGAAAGTCATCTGGTTTTGGTAGAAAAAGAATAAAAAAACCCAAAAATAAACTTTTTGATTAACTTTTTTAATGATACAGTATTTTTCTAAGTGTTTGGACACAAGGGATACAGTCAAGTTTTACTGCATCACACTTTATGGTTTACAGATGAACAATGCAAATATGCCAAAAAATTTTAATGGATATCTCAAAGCCAGAGAGAATGTGACTGCACCTCTATAATGTCCATGCCAGTTCCCTGAGACAAGGCCATTATACAGTCTGTCCTCAGTAGTCTCAATAGTCTGTCTACTATTCTCAGTAGAGGAAGCAAGATGCATCAGTNCTCCCTGAGACAAGACCATTATACAGTCTGTCCTCAATTCTCAGCAGAGGAAGCAAGATGCATCAGTTGGCAGGAACAGATCTGTGTTAAGAATTCTAGAAGTGAAAACTGTGATTTACTTGGGGAGGAGAGCCCAATAGCACTGAGATCCCAAGCTTCTACCTAACAAAACTATCATTATAACAAAACTTGGATGATTCAGGGTATAGTCACAAAATAGTCAAAGAGCCAACAGATAGATTTCTGCAAGGTACTGATTGTCTCCTGGGACAAGCTGTTGAAACAGGTCAGAAGATGGAAGTGTTGAGCACCTTGCCACCTTGCCACATCAGATCTTTTTTTGATGACATTAATAAGCAGATTACTTACAGAAAAAAATTCTCTTTGTGTTGTTGCTCAGATACAGGGGGGAGTCCATAATTCAAAAGCAGTGATCTACCTTCCCTGGTTATCAAGAGCATTGCAAACTGTATAGAAAATTATATTCAGCTCCCTCCAGTGAGTGAACATCAGATATCCATCCATCCATCCATCCATCCATCCATCCATCCATCCATCCATCCACCAACCCTTCCATCCTCCACAGGCGGCTAATCTCACAATCTCACAAATGACCATGCTGAAGTCTGAACAGATTCCCTGCCTGTGAAGTTTCATCCACTTGCTCCCAAAACATTAACTTGGACAAATTTCTTATTCCAGAAAAAAATATCCCTTTACTTATCCCATGTGGCTTTCTTAGGTCAGGCAATTAGACACCCTTTATAATTGACTAATATTTTTTAAATGCAAAAATGTCATAGAATATATTCCCCATTTTTCTGAAGGTTGGCTGATAGACAGCTACAGCAAATTTAGGGCATTAGAAAAACAGTATAAACTCTTTGACATTTTCTTAAACTCCATGTATTTATTATTCTTAAATATTCGTCAGAAAAAGCATCTATTAATTTATAAATTAAGTATTTCACACCCTGCCTGTCTTTGCAGCAATGAGATATGTCATCAAGAAGAATTAATTATTATTAAATAATTATACCTGGAAATATAAGCGACTTAGAAGAATCTCATTCTCAATATAAAATGAGTACAATGAAATAGCATAAAGGAAGTTAAAGAAGTAAGGAAAAAATAAATGGTACCTCGTCAAAATCCAGTTATGCACATTTAATATGATATATATAAAGATAACCCAGGTTTAAATAATTCCTATGCCTGTCACTTGCTTCCAAATCAGCTAATGCATTACTGAGCAATAAAGAGTGTTCATAGAACAAAAATTTGAAAGCTGGATAGACTAAGACTGAAAAGAAAAAAGAAAAGAAAAGAAAAAAAAAACCACAGGGAGTTAGCAATTCTTTATTAAATGAAGACTTGTCTTCAAAGAGCCCTGTTTTTTTCAAAACCAAGTATAGGGCAAGACCAATAGTGTTCCCCACCAGCTAGAAGTTGAGGGAGACTAGAAATCTATACAGCTAAATACAGCAGAATAAAATCATCAGAACTCTTGTATCCCTCACAGACCACAGGGATGGTGTGATTTATGTGCCATAAATAGGAAATGTATGGCAGAATATCACAGAATCTTCCTCTATAGTTACTGTACCTCTAACACAAAGTTACATCTAGGTACTTTCTACAAAAATTATCCTTGTGACTTGATATGCTTCACAAAAACATCCACAACTCAGCAGTATGAGAAGCATTATGACTAAGTTAGCCTATTTCATAGCTTACCAACTCTCCAACACAAACATCTGCCTCCTACCTTTTAAAGAACAGACATTTTTTGTGATTAAGTCAAGACTCAGGCATCATTCTGGCCAAGAGTTCAGCTCTGGAGAGCTTTTTGCTTTTCCAGTAAAGAAATAGTGCACTATCTGAAATAATTTGTCGTATGAAGAGATTTGCATCATTAAACATTCCTGTTATAAGATTGTTTGACATTTTCACCTGTTTTATACAGACAAGGCATCCATCTATCAGCAAACTTGAATTTTGGCCAAACGAAATTAAAATAATACTTTCCTTTGAAATTAAGTTGCTTAGTTATCTTTCCTTTGAAATTAAGTTGCTTAGTTATATTTTTATGTAATGTCCATTTGGAATATCATGTGACTGCGTAGCCCTGTTTTACTGGAAATCTAAAGCCCAGATAATAGGTTCACAGGACTGAGGATTCCAGTCTTGCTTTGTCCAAACCTTTCTTGACTTCTCTACAGTTTGTATGACTAGATTAAGCTGTAACAGCAATTGCTCTAATTGATTAGGTCTCTGTGGCTAATTTCTTTTGCTTTTGTTATCTTCAGCAGTACAATTTCAGTTTTATATAGACAGAAGTAGAAAACAGGCATTCTGTGTGGAATGAGATATTTCTGACTCCCACAGTGATGTAGTATACAGAAATATAGACCTGGCAAAATGGAAGAGGCCTCAAAATGTGGAAGTGCAGGATGGAGCAGAAAGGAGTACAGGCATGAGATGATAAGAGATGGGGTTGAGCCTGGCTCTGCAGACCCCACACTAGAAACAACTCAGAAATGGGCAGTTAAAAAAATGTCCTGGACCTGGACAAACAGGCTCTACTGGCAAAAAAGAGAACAAACACATAGTATCTAACATAGATAAAAAACATGTGTCTTACATGCTGAAAGTGATAGATTAGTTTGTCTTATTCATCAAAAGTAAATTGAACAGGATCCTGTGAAAATGGTACTCTTAAAAATATTAACGTACTTCATATTTGCAATTATTCAGCCAAAGTTAACAATTGTTAAGAATTCAAATACTCCTAACGACAGAAAAGGTCTGCAAGCTGCCGAGACAGGGAGGCACTGGCTACTCAGTATCAGCAGGGCTTCACTTCCTCAATATCAAAGTGTCGACATTACTGACTATTTTGTAAAGCTTTTTAAAACTATAATTTTTCTTATTTCCTCATAAATTTCTTCCTGATCACTATATATCTTTGCATAAGATTTAGTATCCTTTGTATCCTTTACAAAACATCTACATTTTTGTTCTAAGTTGTGTCCATTCTTTACTTTCACTGTCCATTTGACCTGAGCTTCGAGCCCTTGCCTCCTCCAGCTGTTTATTTCTCCTTTGATTCTTTACCTCTATTTCTAGCCAGAAGACCTTTAGTCACAGAATAGCATTCCTAGAACTATATGACAAAATGACCACAATCAGCTGTTTCTCTCATCTCATTGATTAATCATCTTTCTTTTAAGCATTTCCTTGATTGGAGATAAGATTTTTACTAGGCTTTACAGAAGACACCTTCACTGGGTTCTTGACTCACACGTGTTCAGTCTCACAGAGCAGGCAGATAAGGGTGGCACACTAACTCCATCAAGTCTCTTCATACCCTTTTTCCAGAGCCATTGGCATCTGAGATTTTCCCAGTTAGTAGATGAATTGGAAAGATGTAGGAAATTGGATCGATGAAAGTACTTTTTCCAGGGATTGAAAGTGCAGGTTTAATTTTCCAAAGGTCCCTACTAGGATTTAAAACAAACCTGGAACTGAGAGAATTCAAACAGGAAACTTCTATAATGAAGCTATTAGGAAGGTTTTGTTTTAAAGGCATGATGAATTGGACTTACATGCTTAGGACTCTTTCTTTAAATGTCCCTTTCAACTATTATTAGAGATGTTACTGGCATTTTGAATTGCAAGTAAACATTTACAAAAAAGTATGTCAGCTGCAAAACCCCTTAATAAATAAGTTCACCTCTGTATATAATTTAAAAAAAAAAATCATGAGTTTAAAAATCAGAGGAGGGAAATTGTAATACCAATGACATCTACAACACTGGAAAAACTTGGGATCACTAAAGAAAAATAGGACAGAATATTTTTGCCATGGAGTATAACAATGACATAATCTAGCCAGCTAACTCTATTATCAGTTTACACCCACTCAGCACAATAGCATCCTTCAGAAAAAGATAGATGTAGGAGTGTGGAATATAACGTTGCAGCAATGATCAGCAGCATATCTGTCAGACACTCAGTGTCAGGGCACGAGGCTGCATGGTCCCTCTGCAAAGTGACAGTGAGGCAGAAATCAGAACTGGCAGCTGGATAAAAGACCCAAGTGCAGCCAACTGTTTTGCTGATGAAAACCAGTAGCAATTTCACAGCTGCTTTAATTTATCTAAAATTGCAGAATCTATGGCTATCTCCCTCCCTGCTTCATTCTTCTTCTGGGATACATTTGTATCCTGAACTATTAGCTTGTTATAGGTGTGAATAGGTTTTGAAATTGGAATTTAGCTCAGTCGTGCTGTCATTTGTCAGAATCTGGTGCTATCTGTCAAAATAATTCACTTGGATTCAAATTACTTCCAAACAGGTGGCAACGTGATGATCTTGCAGAAGTCATGGCATTCAACTGTGTTTCATTTATATAAATTCAGATATCATAGTTTTTTACTTCAGTATAATTGTATTATCTCTACCTGCTTCCTAATCTACCACTCTATACAATAAAGGTATCACAAACTATCACAGACCCGACAATCAAAATTAAAAAATAAATGGCTAGATTTTTAAAATTTTATCTCAGGATCAATTCTTTTTCTCAATTTCAATCCTTAATTAACACTGTTTTCAGACACTTCAAATCTGTGAACTATTCATTTCCATTATGTATTTGAACAGGTGAGCTCCCACCTCCTGCCAAGTCAGAATTCATCACACCTTGTATCCATCATTTTAAGATTTGATCATCCCTTCCAATTCAGTGGTTTAAGTCCCTTCCAGAGTCAGTCAGTTCTAGAGAGTTCAATATTAAATTGGAAAGATAAATTGTCATATAGAGGTGCCTGTCTCTCTCCATTCTACTATGCTCCTTCTCCAAACATGAAATAAAATGGCATTAGATATATTTTCTTCCATTTTGAGGATTATCTAAATTAACCTACTCAGAGAAATGTTATGCAATATCATAAGGCTTTTTAATATTGCAGGGATCCAACAAGATCCAACAGCTAGCTTATCGGCAAAATTCAAACTAAATGACATGGATGTAAAACAGTAAAATTAAATTGAAAAGGAAACAAAATGTGATGTTTCAAACACAAACTCAAATTTTCTAAAAAGTAGATCAAAAATAACTCATTAAAATCTCACAACATACTGCGCCCTAAAGAAGCATTGTCTTTTGGAATCTGAAGAAATAGAATACTCATAAAATCAAAGTAGAAATAGAGGTGAAATAAGTGGCAAGAAAGAAGTATAACAGAAATTCAAAGCAGAACATCCTGATTCTAGTTTTATGTCATATTCCACAGATCAGTCATCTTCAGTGCTGATGCTGCTGGGTTGCCTTATTACTGTTTTGTAGCCTGTGTCCTGATATTCTTGGGTTTTGTCATTACATGTGTTAATGTCTGCTCTTGTTTTCATTCCTTCTTGAAGGCTCTTTCCTGCAATAACTATTTTATTTCATAAATGATCTTGCTAACCTTTTCTCCCATTTCATTTTAGGAATCACTTAAAGTCATTATTCTTCTACCCTATTTTTTCAAACTCATTATAATCTGTCTTGTTATGTCACACATCCATTTTGTGTTTAATATGTAAGATTATCATGTAATGAATTACCTCCTATTTAGGATTTATTTGAAAATTAAGTCATAGATAAAACACTCAGAAATCCTTCATTATAAAATCACTGCAACTATGAAAAGTTAGTCAAAATTATGTATATTTATTTGTGAAATGAAAAGATGCAGAAAATGGGGATGATTGCCTTCTACTAGACAGCAAAGATGTGAAAAGGGATTATAGGGGCTGTTGAAACAGAAATACTTGCATGAAGAATTGAGCAGAGTTTACATTTCTTAGTGTGAACAAACTCAGAGGAGACAGAATTATTGAATGCAATCTTAAAGGAAAGCAGAATGACGTGGAAGACATAGAAGTGCTCTGGTTATGCTTTAAAAGGGTGGAGGAGGAGGAACAGAAAGAAACAAATGTGCTGTAAAGCTAAACCATGAGTATAGGAAGTTTAGGTCTTGCCCAGGAGAGTTAAAACACCTGCAGCCATGGGAGAGCCCCAGGGCTGCATAGCAGTGACAGTCTTGTCAAGGCAGATGACCACTCTGACTGTGGCTCTGGGCACACAGCAGAGCCTGTCCTACAGTGACTCTGCTCCTCACCCTACAGCAAGTCCCACAGGCTGGGAAAGAGGCACCCACTTTCCCTCCTCAGGCCATGGACAAGCATGTAGCCCTCCTATGGCTCTCTGGGTCATTCTTCAGAGGCAACAGCTTTCTTCTGGTCTGCTGGGAATGCTGACATCCCGCTTTCTCCCACTGCTTGGGACACCAACTATTAACTCCATGCACACATGCCGCTCTCAAGGCTGGCCCATGTATTGGGCAGTTTATATATGGCCCTCTCTGCTCATCCTCATCCTGCACTGAACCACACCACTTTGGTGTCGTTCTGCAAGCACAGCCCACGCTGAGGTACTAGACACAAATTCTGCTCCTGTAGAGCTGAAGAAGAAAAACAAGCCAAGACTTCACAATGTTGCAGTAGTTTCTACAAAACTTAACTGGACCAAAGTGTCGTGTCTCCAGCTTTTATAGTGACCATGGGATAAAATTGGGTGCTCTTTTGATCATGTTATTCCAATATAAATTAGTGAGCCAAGTTTGACCTTGTTCATGGTTAATGTTCTAGCACAGACCATTGAACAAGAGAAGAAAACTGAGCCACGTATTAAAAGATGGACTATCAATATCCTGGTGTCTAATAGCAGCCTTTTTGCACCATAGTCACAGATTTGGCTCCTACACAACTGACCACTAAACTGTTCAGCTGAATTTTTCCAGGTCTCTAAAACCAGTGTGATTAGAAGTTTCTCAAGAGTTGAACAAAGTCCATGTTGATACCAATGCCTGGGAAAGTGATAGAAGCATTTAAAGTCATGGCTCTTCACAGAGGTATAGATGAGACAAGAAGAATTTCATCAAAAATGTTTAATTTATTTTCACTTGCTACAAAGAATATTTGGGGCAAGCTTACATGCAGCTGACTAAAATTTGGTGAAATGGATATTTTTGTAGGCTTGTAAAGTAAATCAATTTTAAGTGTAATCAAATTATAAGAAGCAGAAATGGACTAGTGTGGGAAGGGGAAGCTACCTACTCAAGGCACAATTGCATTTTGTTTGATCATGCACACTGAAGAGTGAGGGGATTCATTTATTGCTGAAGTTGCAGTGAGACTCAGAAAGAAATAGTTTTATTTTTTTATATTTCCATACTTCATTTTCTTGAGCAAAAGATGTGTCATTCTTGTGTGGTTTTAAGAGGAAATCTGAAATATTTAAACCCATCTGCTGTGACTAACAGTATTTAGTAGAGTAACTAGTTAACATGATCATTCAAAACTAATCGGCAATAATTAATGACCTAGTAATGACTTACTGTTAGAGGGGTAGGAGATTGTTTAAGAGTGGTTCTAGACCATGTGATTCACTGCCTCTTGTTTTATGAGTGTTTTTGAGTGTGAAAGGGAGGCTTTCAATTGTCTGTGGGAAATTACAGTTTTCTTTTTCAAACAAGGGAATTCTTCAGGCAAAGGAAGGGAACCTTGCATTACTTAATGTAAAAATAGGCAATTTATATTTCTGGGTGACCACATTTCCATACTCAGCTCAACATTGGTTCCATACTAGCATGGAAGATGATTCAGCTGGATGGTAGTGCAGCCTGATGAGCTGACGTGTGCTAAAACAACATAATCCTTTTCCTGCCTCTGCTGTTAATTTGTTGTGTGATCTGTAGGTCAGCCATATCTTTCTTAGCTCTCTGGACTCTCTTCCATGTGCTTCCTGTGGCAGCTCAGTAGGATGCTGATCCTCAGGTCACAAAGAGCAGTAAGAGTCCCTGTGCCTCCTGTGGAGTACAGAAGCTCATCATGGCCCAACACACTTTGGAATATGGACAGTGACATTGATGGAAGCATCGAGCCTGCTGCACAGGTTGAGCACTGTGAGTGAGTATTCAAAGGTTTATCTTAGACCAGAGAAACTGTCATGGATGACACTTCACTGTTTATATTCATCAAAACACATACTTTAGTCTATCTTCTGTAATTATACTGCAGATAATTTTCATGCTGATTACAAGCACTTTACAGTGACTTTTTTGTAGTCATTGATATAATTTTTTTAAAAATCTGTTGGCAATTTCTTGTGAAAAGCTGTCTGAAGTGCTGATTACAACATCCCCACTCAGCTCTATAGGGGAGAGAAGTAGGATTGCAGCCTAATGGACTGCAGAAAAAAAACCACACATACACACACACACA
>VWYO01007455.1:259522-301339 GCA_013400275.1 Rhadina sibilatrix
AAAAAAAAAAAGGTGCAGGGAATGGCACAACTAGACAGAGGAAAGCAAAAGGATGAAAATCTACATTCTAAATGTCATTGTGTCATTGGAATGATTTCACCAACTTCATCCCTGGACAATTTCATGTCTTTATCATACCCTGGAAGTTGTCCACACTTCCCTCTTTAACCTATGCTGCAAAACTGCTGCCTTCTTTCTCATTTAGTTGGTTTCAAGAATAAAGGTTCCCATTGTTATCTGGGTGCAAGAGGAATGGTCTTGGGGTCCAAATTACCTTGTGCCATGGGCTGACTTCCCACGGAGTATTCACACTTTTAGTGTGTAAATAGCTGCTTTGGGAATGGAGAACTTATGGGAATGCCCTTGATGTGCACTTTGTGGGAGGAGCACATTAATCAGATGCCCTATACCATCTAAAGAAGATATCTCAGCCCTGGATTAACTGGAGGGAGTAAGATACCCTAGTCTACTTAGCACTTCATGTAAAAGGGGCACAAATACTACATCATGCCCTTGTGCTATGGCTTCCTGTGACAGCTCAGTGATTGAGGGCAGAAACACAGCAAACATGCCTTTGTTTGTATCCATACCTCTGGATATCAATGTGAGCACCTTTGTTTAGGAATCTTGTGGAAATTTTTATTCTAGTCTACTTTAGTTCCCATTATAATGGGTTTCAGTGTTTGAACTTGAATGTTTCATTCCTTATCAAACCCTTCTAAATCCTCATGTAGTGGATTACCACAATAAGTATGGCATCAGGAGCAACCAGAATAGAGACAACACAGTCATTACAATATGCTGATTAATAGGAAAGAAAAGAGTGGATGGGATTAGTGCTAAGTAGACCAACACATGAACTAAATATTCTTTTCTCTCTACCTTTCTAATTGCTTCCTACTGTATTTATCTGATTCTAAAACCCAAATTAAGAACTGCATTTCAATTTTCCCCTAAAGTACCATAATTTATCTACTTCTTTCCTACTCTTTTGTTGGTATTCATTTTGCAAATGGTCAAAATTCCATACAGAAAAATGTTACAATAATCAGGGAAATTCAGTGTCTAATTTCCCCACTGAAATGTGGCTGCTGCATGTGCTATGTTTTGCTGTTTTACTGTTTAAAGTTCTCTGCAAGAACAGGAACAATCCAAATGGGGTTTTTTTTCTGACCTCCAGTAATACACAGAGAAACACCCAAACAGTACAGATCTAAATCATAATGGACACAAAGTTCATACCAGGAAAGCAAATCTTCCAGCAAATTTTCCAGCCACTGAAAATTCTGCTCTGAATTATTTTCTATGCTGCAGCCTTGTTCACTTCAGTTCAGTAGAATAACTCCAACTCCTACAGCACCCTGAATGGATTTGAAAGCTTTGAAAATTGCTTTTTTATGCTCTCAAATGATAATGAATTTCCTTTGGCTAGTTCCCTTAATTAAAGGGAAGACACAGAGCCAACAGCTGGAAATGAGGGGGTTATGGCTGCAGCAGGGATTGCAGTGAGTTGCCTGGCACGAGGAATGTGTGCACAGCATGGGGAGATAGGGCACTGAGTCCAAAATAGAATTCTTGTTCCACAGTTACAGGTCTGGAAAGGAGTTATTTCTATATGTAAATTTTAACTTCTGCTGTCAAGTTTTTACCCAGATTGTTAACCATGCCTGTGGCTTTCCTTTGCTGTGCTCCTGAGGTCACAGACTGAGGATGTCTGTGAGAGAAACCATCTGAAAAAACATGGGGGCAGCTGCAAGGTGCAGTGGGTCCAGAGTAGGTTCAGGATCAGATGGATGCATGGGAAAGGAGTTAAAAATAGGCCAAAAGCATGAGTGGTGTTAGAGAAAAGTGCTGGAGAGGGAAGGGGTTGGTGTCTGAGCTCCAGAGCAGGTACTTGAAAATGGATTACTCACTCACTCATCAGGTTTTGGAAACTTTGGGTGCTGCTACTGAAAAGGTCTTTTCTGGCTGGATTCCTCATGTTCCCCATAAGCTTATTACCAGGGTAGAGCAAGACCTAATTACATTCTCCTGAACATGCATCTTCACATTTTTCTATACTGTGCCAGAGAGGCATACCCTTGGATAACCCCTTCCCCTTCTACAGATATTTGACAGCTACCAATGCAGCAACCCAGCACAGCAGGGAGGAGGTTATTATTAGCCCTGTTGTGCAGAGAGGGGGAGATGAAATGCAGAAATCACATTACTTTTCTCAAGTTGCAGAGAGAAAATGTGTCAGTGTTACTGCTGCACCCATGAGCTCTGGCTGTGAATTAGGAGGGATTTGGACATGAAGACACAAGTGAATTCCTTCTGCATCTCTGTCCTGTACCAAAGGCAGTTCTAAGTTTGTACCAGAGGGTGAGTAAGAAAGAACAATATTTGGGCTTTCACTTCTCTCTGGCTGCTTCTAGGGAGACAAGAGAGTGGTGGAGACTTCTTTTGATGCTGTACCCTGGTTCTCCTCACCCACGGAATTGCCATGTTGAGAAATCCTCTAGATAGAAACAATCAGGCAACCATCTGTTTTTCGAGAGAATAATTTTCAAAAGTAGTCTAAAAAGACAGAGAAAGGGCTGATAACCTTTCAGCAGATTAATTTTCTTACTCTTCTGGCAGAAGGCTTTTGGCTAAATGTCATCCTGGTGATGAGCGGACCTTTGTGGAGAATGGGCATTTCTGCCCTTCATATTTTTTTCTAAATAAGACTTCTGAAATCCCAGTGATGGCCTGGAACCTATCTCCAAAAGAAAGCAATTATTAGAGAGGACTTCAGCCATGGAGTATCTGCTGCAACAGCAGTGGGCTGAACCGTGAGCTTTACTTCTACCTTTTTTTGAAGGGAATCAGCCATTGTGGCTGTAGTTATGGACTGCCTGTGGGGAACACTGGTGCCTTCAGCTGCCATATGGATTAGGAAAAGGCTAAGGAAAAGTAGGGTAGGGTATTGGCCTGGCACCCTGCATCAGTTGTGTGTTCTCCAGTAATGATATACATATAGATATCAAAGTTGAGAAAAGAGCTCAATCTGAGATTTTAATTTCATAGATGGTGGGTACAGGTATCTCTGTGCTCTGAAATGGAAGTAAATCACCATTGCACCTGAAGGATGATCCTTCCTCAGAAGCACTGGTAAGATCCCAGTGTAATGCTTACCCTCAAATTTCTAGCAGTTAAAAGGAAAAACAACAATTTTGCTAAAACGTGTGTAAAGTGCTGAGAGAAGGAGTCAGTCTTGTCTGTGTAAGGCTTAGAGGTTTTGCCTGAAGCAAAGTTACAGGATTTATATCCATCTTAATGTAGTTACTGGGAAGTTGAATCACCCTTTTTGGTGAGAACAGAATTGAACTGCAGGATGGATTTTAGCCCCATAGAGAAGTCAGTGCCTCCAGCAGCCATACAAATATCAGAAGGAAAATTCATTTATTTAGAGTGCAAAGGAAGAAATTGGGTTTTTTAGTACTGTGAGAAGGCAACAAGGGAAGTGCAAGAGAATAGAAATATTTAGTATATAAATATAAAAAGAAATTTTGCGCTTTAATATCAGCTATTTACTGCTTTGGCTCAGTGATTATTTTATGCAAAAGGCAGTAATTTAGCGTACCAATGCTCCACAATGTGACTCCTATTTCTAGCATCTATTGTTGTGATGAATGACATCTATTTTAGCAAAGAAATGGTATCCTTGAATGAAACTTGCTGTAGGTATTTTTATCTTGCCTTTACTGACAGATTTAGACATAATGATATTTTTTAAAGAAATCTATATACAATTCTTAGAGCCTACTCCCAAAATAAACAAAAATGATGCTTCAGAAAATGATTGGATGTGGTGTCTTAGGGAAGCTGCTGTGTGTGCTTCAGCAGCTGCTGACTGTAAAGATCACCATCTGCATCCAACTGCAAAGCTAAATAAGTACAAGTTTCTTCTAATCAATTAATCTTTTTTTTTTTCCTTTACAGTCATCAGAAGAAGGAAGCATCTGAACCTACTGGATGGCTACAAGATCTTTCTTCTGTAGTCTGGTCTGCATTTGACTGTAGTTTTGTAGGATCCGAGAGCTGCCCCTGGGCTAGGAAGCCTATGGATGTCTTCTAGCATCTTCCTGTAGAGGCAGCAGGAGGTTGCGTGGCAGAGGGAAAAAGAGGCCCAGATGAAGGCAGCCAAGACTTATCATTCCTGCAAAAATCTCCTTCTATTGCCAAGAGAGAGAGGAAATTGCTGATACTCTATTTCACATTCTTTCATCTTGATGCAACAGCTACTGAAGAGAGAGCCAGAGGCACAGGCTGGTGGAAAAAGCAATCCTTCAGGGCATCAGAGATGTGACACTGACAAACAATGGGACACCAGGGTCTGCAGATGACTAGTGGGAAGCAGGGAGTCTTTACTACCTGTGTTGGAAGGCAGAATCACTTGTACACCTATGGAGATCAGATCTGGGCAAGGCCTTGTGTAGGTAGGTGGGAACCAAGAACTTCTGCACCTGCGTGACTAAAATGTGACGGATGCAAACATTCAGAAAGGGCAACTCTAACAAATCAAAAGCAAAGCCTACAGGAGGGAGGAAAGAAGATGACAGAAATATGTACAGGATCTCCAATCTGTATCTGCTAGGCATGTTGTAGATTAGTTTCTCCAGTAACACCTTAGAGTTTGTGATACTCTGGGTGAAGCTTCACCCTTTCCTGATGGACAAGAGGTGTCCATTTAAAACTGCCCCAGGGGCTACCCTGTGTTCAAGCCTGTCACAGTCCAGTGCTCACTGCTCTTATCAAACCCATCACAGCAAGTTCTGCCCCCATTCCTTTGGGTTCTCTTTATTTGCTACCTTATGATGATAGAGATTTGCTGCCTCAGGACATGATTCTTAACTTGATGTGAATGATCTGGTTCTGGTTCAATCTGTGAATGATCTAAGGGTGCTGGTTTCTTCTTTGAATACTTCTTTGTTTTGGGGATTCTGAGGTTATTTTTACGCTGTTATTATTCCACAATATAATATTATGCTAACTCAAGGAATGGGTTTATGCCAGGATAGATTCTTGCTGTCTGCGGCCTCTTACTAGCAATGACAATCCCATGTGTCCTTAGCCACCATGCCTTGTTACAGTGCCAGTGTTAATACATTGGGGCAGAAATTAAACTTTATATATGTCAGTCCAAACACTAAATACCTCTTAGTAATAGAATGTCCAGACTTGGAAGACCAACTGGAAGCTTTTTTATTTGTCTTTGATTTACAACTTTCAGAGGGTTGATAATAGCTTTCCAATAACCCCTGGTGCTTTGCTTTTGCTTCCACATGCACATGCACAGACAGAAACCTTCCTCTGATGTCTGAGACTACTGGGATTCATTAGCAAGAGTATTCATCTTGTTAGGCATGCATTAATAGCATCCACTGTAAGTATTAATCTGCTGTTGTCAAGTGATAATTGCAGAACCTGGTGATTGCATCAACCTTCATCAAGTCCAGCAGATGGAAAAGTCCTTGCACCCTTGTTTTAGGCACTTGCAGCCACAAAGATTATTTCTGTGTTTTCAGTCAGGTTAAAAACCTGTGACACATTTCTGACTACAAAGAACCATAAAACTTTTCTTGCTTCCTAACTTCTGATAATAGTAATTATTTAGAAATTGATCCCATCCAACACAGGTCTGGTGGTATAGAATGTTCCTAAATCCAAAGTAATAGTAGAGAAAACTCTGGGTTGTCTGCATGCCAACTAACCTTCTACTTTGCAGTCCACAGTGAGAAAGACTCTCAGACCAATGTCCATCTCATCCTGAAGAAAATAACACACCAACTCTTTGGCTGCTGCCAAGCAGTGATCCCACAGCATCAAGATGACAATACAACCATCACTGACCCCCAAGCACAGTAACCTGGAGGTAGACAAGAGAACATAGTCAGAACAGCTGATCCAGTTTGGATATTCCAAAGGGATATTCCATGCCATATTTCTGCTCAGCAATAAAAGCTAGGAAAAAGGAGGGAGGCAGTGGGGGAATCATTCATTATTAAGGCATTTATCTTTCAAAGCAACCACTTCACATACCATACTTCTCAGGAGACGGATGGAAATCACCTGTTAATGGGAAGGAGAGAAGAAATTGAGTTAGCTTTTTTCTGCTTCCATATTTGGTCTTTGCTTTTATTTATTAAATAGCCTTTATCATGATCCATGTGCCTTTCATCTCATTTTCTTTCCTGTCCTGTTGAGGTGAGAGAGTAAGAGAGTGGCTTGGTGGGCATCTGGTGGTCAGCCAAGGCCGACCACCATGAAAATTCAGATGAATTGTGCCCTAGAAGTGACCATTTCTTTTAGGAGAGGAGGAGCACAGGATGAGTAGTTCAGGTATGGGCATTCACAGTAAGGTAAGGTGAACAACATCTACCATCCATTCCAACTTCCTGACTGAGAACTGAATATCTTCTTCTCTATTATCATCTCCTGTTAAATCATGATATGAACAACCCTTCTGTGGGCATAGTAGCAAACCCACTTAAGTCAGAAGGACTAATCACTTGCTCAAAACCAAATGAGCTTAACAGCAATGTTGGATCCAGATAATGGATCCATTGTTGTGGATAACTAGCACTCTATGCCTTAGTTTCCCTATGTGGAATAAATATTGACTTGTACTTGCCAAACATTGAAGACAATGCATGGAAAATTACTCTTAAAAGTCACTAATTCTTCCCAGAAAAAAACTATCTGTGTTTGTCCAAGGCAGAGAATCTCATTTCTTCTGGATATGTTATGGTAATTCTAACACATTTTTTGTTTTCTAAAAGCCAAGAAGACTTTTCGGTTAAAGCTTAGGAGGGAGAATACTTCTTTTTGATAATTCTAACTTGATTGTTATTCCAATTTCTTCCTGACATTATTTCTCAATAGATGAATGCAGTCTGTCACAAGGATCTTACAAAGAAATAAGCAGTTACTAATTTCTGTCACTAAAATAGAAGCTTTCTTTTAGCTAAACTCCAGAAAAAAATGAAACACAAAGAAGCAGAGCCTTACATGTCAGCAAACAGAAATCTATTTATGAACAACTTCTAGAGGCTCTTTGAGAAAAAGAGCAGTCCAAGGTCTAGTCTCTGTAAAATGGTGATGCTCAAGCCTGAATAGCATTAAAGGATAGAATTTTGCAATTTCTCTTATGCAGCAAACTGTGAAGTTTTGATTTCTAGGTTAGTTTTCTCATCAATTCCTTAATTAAAATTAATCAGCAGACTGCTATTTTTTTTTTTTTTTTTGTCTCATAATAGATACATGCAGATTTAGCACAGAATAGCAATTTCATTCCTTCATTAAGCAATAGTTAATTTGCAATTTCAGGCTGGGAAGCTCTGTCATTGTAGGATTTTACAGGGATACAAAGTAACTTCCTTGTCCGAATTGAGTGTCTTAGACACAATAGGAAAAATTCTGGTACAAACTTGCTTACATAGCTCAATTTTTATGACAATGAAAATTATCCGAAGCTACACAAGTTGTCACCCTACACAGTTATCTCTGCTGGATATAACTTCTGATCCCACTTTCCCCCATATGCCAAGCCACCTCACTAGAGTCTGTTGAAGTTTTAAGTCGGGTTTAATGCCAGAAAACACTTAGAAAGGAAGTGGGATAAGGTCCCACTGTTTATTTCAGCTAGCATATGCCTGTTTTAAGGTGTAGATAAAGACAAAGTCCCCCAGTGACATTTGATACTCCTCCTTCCCCGGAGAACACACAAGAAAATATTCATATACATACCCAAGTTTCAGCACCCAAGAGATCCATCGGGTATGTCCTGAGAAGTTCTACCAACATGGGGGAGTGAACCAAGCAAGATGAAGATTTGCAAAATCATGCAGAGATAGCGGGCTGGGTTTCACAGAGTGTTTCACTCTGCTAACTCTGCTGCTAAGACATAGTTTAAAAAAGCACCATATAGTAAGCACTCCCTAGGTTTGGGGATGTATAACGGGACTGTACCCATATATAAATGCAGGAATTTGAAGAGTTGTTCATAGCAAATCTCTCTTGCAGAAATGCAGTATGACTATCCACATTGGGTTTGGTGCTGGAAAAACAAGGGTGTAGGGTTGCCTACTGTGTCTCAGTAAGGACTCCATCTTGATAACTAATGGACAATTATCTGTTGCTCCTTGTCCAGTGCCAAAGCCCATGAATGCATTTAACCAAAAACCTTCTGAACCTGTAAGAGATTTTTGTTTGCACATTCTAGCTTCTGCTGGACCTTGAACAGAGCACTTTTGGATGAAGAGGTTTTACATGCAGCTGATCTGCTATTAAAGCTGGCACAGGTGGCCAGCAATATGGCATTTTCAAAATCAGTATTTTGAGACATACCTTGTGCTTAGGAGTCTAGCTTCACATCAGAGCAAAGACCAATAATAATAATAATAATAATAATAATAATAATAATAATAATAATAGTAATAATAATAATCTAAATTAATTAATTTAAAGCCTTTATTTTTAATGGGGACATGAAGCCAATATAGGTTGGAAACGAGGCTATTTCAGGCTATGGAAAGATAAAAGAAATTTTGAAATTTCTTTTCAAAGAAATTGAAAAAGATAAAGCAAATTTTCCAAACCAGTTTCCACACCTCTGCCACAAGCTGTGTCTCCTACCAGCTCCACAGGGAATGAGAGACTGGCAAGTTTATCCTGGCTGAATTTCTCACATAGTGTTCTGAGCAACTCTTGTGCAAATAGCTCTCCTCTGACTGAAAGGCTCTTCTAGCACTTCAAAGCTCAGCTGGCTGGAGAACTCACTTCCATCTTAGATAGCTCTTAAGTACATGCTCTCCCACCCACTCTGGCCTTTTACTTTATCAACCTTCCTCAAGCACTGATGTTTCCAAAGTGAAGTATTTGGACTTCCAGCCACCTGACTTGCCTCAAACTGTTCCTCAAATTGCTGATGGCTGAAATATGACCAGCCTGGGTGACAATGTGTGTCTCTAGCATCCCACCACTGTGGCCAAACGACAAAGACACTAGGGAGACAAATTTATGCTTTCTCTCTCTGAAACTCCTGATACTCTGTCAGCCTCAATACTATCAGGATTATGCCTGTACCAGCATGCAGGAGATAATCACCATGATCTCACACAAGCACACAGAATGTGTTTATCCACTTAAACAGCTTGCTTCCTTCAAGAAATATTTAACCTATGGAATTGCAGACATATTGCAGAATATTTCCAAAACTAGATTCTTTCTTGCATTCATGAATCATGAGTGGTATTACATATTCTATGCAAGAGCAACACAGTATGTGAGTATATACCCCATTTTGTGGTATAATTGATATTCAAAATTAGGTGGGATACAAACTAAAGTTAGAACAAATTATGTTAATATTTGTAGTTCAGAAAAAAAAATATGCTAATGAATTTATCAGATAAAGACAAAGGAATTTTTCTTCTCAAACATACAAAATTCTTTTTAATGTAAAATGATCTTTTAGAGGTTGTGATTGAAAAAGACATCTGTTAGTCAGGCAAATGAGCACATATTTAAGTTAAGCTACCAGTATAGACTGAATTTAGTGTCTCCACTAATAGATATGGAATGTAAAAGAGTGCTTGTCTGCTCTGTGGTAGAAGACCTGTATTTCCATATAAGAATTTAAAAGGAACTTTATCCAGGAAAAATGAATGCAGTCACAGATGCTACCAAGAGTATTCACTCTGTGAGAAAAGCAGCCTGAACAACCTACAACTCTAAAACCAAAGCAGGAAAAAAAAATTAAGTTGTCTAAAAGATGACATTTTTATAATCTGAACTACAGAACTGAAATGTGTGGCTAAAATTTCAAATCTAAATATATAAAACTCTCTAGTACCTTCTGGCACGGAAATTACCTACCTGTTGTTTCTAGGACCATTTCTTAGAATAGCATGATGGATTTGACCACAGAGATACAATTTCTGGCTTTAAAATAATGTTGCACAAACAATTTTGGCTACTTTTGAAGGGAGAAAGAGGCAAAGAAAATATTCTAAAAAATCCTAAGCAGTTGAGAAAGAGTCAATAAAAGCTGTTCAGAGGGGTTGTGAAGTTTCCATAATTGGAATTAATCAAAATCTACATAGATACGAGTAGCTTGTTCTAGAGGACACTTGTTTAGGCAGAGTGGGTGGATGGCATTCTCCAGGTCTCTTTCAACTTCAACTATTCTATGATAACATTCTCTTATTATATTCAAGATTATTTTTATCCTGATCTCAACTGATTTTCCAAATGATGGAGCAAACAGATGAGAAACTGTTTCTTTAAACTCAGAATTAAACAGCTGATGGAAACTCAAAACCTCAGTAATTATGAAATGCCAGTTACAGATGGTTTCAAAATCTAGACTATAGACCATTTAAACCTTTCTAGCAGATTTTTAAGCATGTGTGTTTCTTTTTTTTTTTTTCTTTTGTAGTTGCAAGAGAAGAAACTTTAGTTGTTTATGTTTCTAAAACTTGTGAATGGTAAATGTTTTTCTTTACCTCTGAATCATGTCTGCATTTGATTTTCCTCTGGTAGGATTTGTTTACTGTGAGGTTTTAGCTATTAAATTCAAAAAGATACCAAATTGCCCTAGGATGAATTTTTTTTTTTTTATTTTTTTTTATTTTTTTTATAACAGAGTTTAGTAATTGGAAAGGAAAAAACCCAATAGCACAAGAAATTGTGCAGGTTTTTTTGAGATTTGCTACTATTTAAGTATTTTTATAACCAACCATTAGACAGCCTGCTGTTATTGATCCCACAAACATCCTGTTACTAATAGCAGATTGCACACAAATGTACCAGAGTTGAAGAACTGTTGGAACAATGACCTGCAGTCTTACAAGAAATGTGTCATATTGCTTCTCTTTAGCCAATAGTTGAAAATTATCTGAACAGGCTATGGGAAATTTTCCTAACACCCAACTTGAACCTCTGCTGCCACAACCTGAGGACATTTCCTCATGTTCTGTCACTGGTTGCCTGGGAGAAGAGGCTGACCCCCAGCTGGCTACAATCTCCTTTCATTGTAGACAGCAATAAGATGCCCCCTGAGCCTCCTTTTTCTCCAGGGTAAACAACCCCAGTACCTGTTTCTCATCAGACTTTTGCTTCAGACCTTTCCCCATCTTTGTTGCCCTTCTCTGGACACGCTCCAGCCCCTCTATGTCCTTCTTGCAGTGAGGGGCCCAGAGCTGAGCACAGGATTTGAGGTGTGGCCTCACCAGTGCCCAGTACAGGGGGACAATCCCTGCCCTGCTCCTGCTGGCCACACCATTGCTGATCCAGGCCAGGATGCCATAGGCCTTCTTGGCTACCTGGGCACACCCTGGATCATCTTCAGCTGCTGTCAGTCAGCACTCCCAGGGTCTTTTCCATCAGACAGCTTTCCAGCCACTTTGTCCCAGACCAGTAGCATTGCATGGGGTTGTTGTGACCCAAATGAAGAACTTGGCACTTGACCTTGCTGAACCTCATAGAACTGTCCACAGATCACCAGTCCAGCTTGTCCAGATTCCTCTGCAGAGCCTTCCTGTCCTCCAGAAAATCAACACTCCAGCCCCACTTGGTCTTGTCTGTGAGCTGACTGAAGGTACACTTGACCCCACCATCCAGAAAATTTTAGCTCAATACTATTTCCAACTGCAGGAGGGCCAAAGTAATTATGTTTTTCGCTTATGGAATAGACTTTCTAAAATGTTTATTTTTCCTCATTACAATTGCACGATCTATTGTTTTTACTAAAAGCAAACCCGGGGAAAAATATTAATTTTTAAATATGTTGAAACCCACAGAATTTAATACAGGGTTGAATTTGACTTACTGTTTTATCTTGCTCTGCAAGAAAAATTAACGGCTGCCAGATGGATTTCACCTGGATATCTGTTTGTTTATATATCTTCAATACCAAGATGAATCAGGGTTTATTTCCAAAAGGTTAACACAACAAATACTGTAATATAAGATAGTGTAGAAGGAAAATTAGGTTACAGTGTTCATGGGTTTTAGAATATTGAAGGAAGGTCCAGACTGTGGTCTGAGGAGATTTAACACTAGAAAATTTACTACAATGATAATGAAAATGGGCTTACAATTAAATTATCTTATAATGGAAAGAGATACACCTTTTTTGTCCTGGAACGAGAAAGTATAACCCCTCAAGTGTCAGATAACAGACTTAAGTATGTGAAAAATACAAATTACTCATAAAGAAAACAAACATCAGGTGAATCTAGCCTGGAACAGAGTACCCTGTAGACACAGCAGCAGCAATAAGGCTTGCCATGCTACCTTCTACAACATTCTCAAGGGCAAGCTAAGGTAAAATGACCTAGATGAAATTCCTGTCACACAGAAAACTCTTTGTGAACCACAGTCAGAGTGTAATTACCAGGAGGTTACACCAGTACTTGCAATTGACAGATTTATCAAGTGCAGTTCCTTCAGGAGTCTGTCCATGACCCAGAAGTAACCGTATTTCTGCCTTACCATCCTTGTTGTTAATATGTATGGAGATTGAATGTTCAGCTGATAAAAATGGAAGAAACTAGGACTTAAATTCCATGTGATCCTAATAAATTGAAAAAGTAGCCCAAGAACATAGAACAAAATCCAGAAAAATATTTCACTATTATAGGAACTATTAACTTTACAAATACTCAGTGGAGAAAAACTGCTTAGGAAACAGTTCTTCAGTGCTGCAAAAAACTGAAAGAACCACAAGTCACACAAAAGTCAACAACATAATCTGCAGGGCACATGAAGTAATCTTTCTGCTCTCTGTAACTTATCAAAGTTCTCAAAAGGAGTTTTGTGTGCAGTTTTAGGCAGCACAATGAGTCACTCAAAGTCCATAAGAAAACAACAGAGGTAGTAACTAGAGGACAGTAGAATATGTCTCAAGAGGAAAAGGTGAAGAGACTGATATTTTTGATGCAAAGAAAAAAAAAGCAAAAGAATCCCACAGGAGTAGTTTTAAAATACTGAATGGTGTTTGCAAAGAAGAAGGAAACAAATTTTTCAGTTCCATTAAGACTGTGAAAATTGTCAAGATCCAAAACCTACAGAAAGGAAAATTTTAATTTGACAATAAGAACAGTTTGCTACTAGGTAAAATATTAGACAAAATGGCCTAAAAACCTGTGAAATTGAGGGTTTCTGAAAAACATGTTAGACAAACTTAGGTCAAATAGTCCACATAATGATTATTTGGGCTGATGAGTAAATAAAAGAAAGTCTAATAGTGCTTTCCTGCCATACTTTCTATGATTCTAGGAAGCAAAACACCTCTTCCTCTTACCTTGGAGGTCATTTGCCTCCAAGAGCAAACACTTCACTCATAGAATACACTCAGTGCACTGCAGGTTCTACCACAGTACTTTTGTTGTGAGCTACACCTGTGCTCTAGTCTCAGAAAACCAAAACAAGGTTGGTTATTATACAGGTCCCTTAATTTGTACATCATGGAGGTCTTGACAAAGGAAACACCATTGTTTTCATAAGCAAGATATGAAAATGATGAAAGTTGCCCAAAGTCAGTCATAGAGATAGTGACAGAAAGATTAAGGGATGTTACAACTCTCAAGTTCTTTTGCTGTGGGTAGTGTAATAGATAGACTGGTTCATCCACAGACTCATCCATTTAATTCATTACATATAGCTTTGAATTCTATAATTGGATATGTTTTATACACCATCTCAACTTTACACCATATCACAAACATACAAAGACCTTCAGTCCCATAAGCATACAAAGAAGATTAATGTTAAGTGAAATGTGGCCTCACTTCTAGTGGGGAAAGGTGGACCAGAGCACAAAGAGTTCTCATCTGGCAACAGAAAATATTCAATATGTCTGTGGTTCTCTAATGAGATGAGAAAACTCCTACATACAGACTCTTGAGTAACAGTGTCTTGAATGTACCTCACGAAGGTGAAGCCAGTTTAGAGTGAAGTGGAGGTACTCTGACCCATAATGGCAGTCACATACACATCACTACAAGAGGAGCAAGAGAAGATGTGCCAAGAAAGGTTGAACTCCAGCACAAACACATCCTCCTCTTTCCTTCTGGAATCAGAACTGGGTGGATCATCCTGCCTGCAGAGAGAAAAAACCACACCATGCCTATCTGGTAAAGAGGAACCATCCAGACCAAACAGAGGTGCTTGTTTGTAGAATAAACCAGTCTTGGTTATCAAACTCTCATTCTGTCTCACTTTCTCTCACCACGCTCACCAGAGTAGTACTCTGGTTCTACTCTTAATATCTTGCCATCACATCAAACACGAGGTTCTGGCTGGGATCCAAAGAGTTGCTAGGCCTGGCTAGATAAGATTTCATACAAACTCCTGCTGAGCCAGGACCTGAATCACAGTCCTAGTGACAAACTGGCAATACTGAGGCAGTTTGCCTAGATAGATTCTTTTTCCCTGAACCCTTCTTCTCTCTCTGCCTTCTTTCAACACCTTTTTTTTTTCTTCTGGATTTCAGCTGGGTTATGCACATACAAAAATTACTTATTGAAATACAAAATAGGTGACCATAGTGATACATTTTCTCTTGGCATAGACACAATTGAGCTAGAACAAAATGATGATGATGATGATGATGATGATAATAATGAACTAAAAATAACAGCAGCAAAAGCTACAAGAGTATATTTGTCATTTTTTGCTTCCCCTCAGAAACTGTTCCTAGCTACTTTGCGTGTTTCTGAAGTGTTCCTCTTATTCCACTTGCCTTGAAAAAGCATTGTGCAGGAGGCCCGAAGAATCTTCTTACGAAGATGCCCACTTGGTGTTGGGTATGTTTCACACAAATAAAAATTCTATAGATTACAAAGGATTAATTTTATTTTTTTAACTTTTCAGTACTGACAAACAAGCATTATTTACAATAAGTAAAAGATATATAGTCCATCAGCACACACCTTCTGTTGTTTATACAATCATACCAAATCTTGTCTCAGACCATCACTGCTTAAAATCCACCCTGCCAATTTTTCAGCTGTGGTCAATTAAACACTGCCCTGCCATGGGAGGGATACCATTTCTCACAGAAGCTCAGCTGGCTGCGAAACAAAAGCAGACTGTCACAGACTTGTGGGTGTTTGACAACCTGCTCTGCACAGCTGTGAGCCGAGAATGCAGGACTGAGCACAGTTCAGTCCAGCTCCTGTGATGCACAATTACTTTTATTCTGTTATAATAAAGATGTCATCCTCTCTGTAATTAAACCTGTGAATCACTGAATAGTCACTCCTTTACTATTTACAGAAGCAGTGAGTTTAATTTCTCATGATACTATTCTCTGGAAGTATTTTTATGATTTGACATATTTTAATTATCTCCAAAACATGTTTTTTCTTTTATCAACTTACATGTAGTAAGTTCTTACATGTAGTAGAGTAGCAACTGCCTGGGACTTCAAGGCATCAGTGTTTATCTGTCCTATATATTCTCAGCATATCAAAGATATCCATTTTATTTTTTACAGGTTATCAAAAATGACCTTTACTAAGGAAAAGTATACTTAGTTTATCCTTCAGTTGCAGGTAGTTCTTCCCACCAGATTCACCAAGGATTCAAAGCCCTGTTTCTTTCATTTCTGAAAGACATCTGGAAGGTAATTGAAAAACCTACAGAAAAAGTGAATCAAAGCTGCAGCTTCAAAACCATCTGATTGCAAGATCAGCTCTCTTTTGTCACCCCAACAAGGGGTGACACCCCAAATCAAGGCCTGAAAACGGTCAAGGATGATCAAACTGTCTTTCTGGCTAGGACCTGTAAGAAAGCTGATGGTGCAAACATGTACAAGGCACCTAGCTGGGCTTGTAAGCACAGATGAGTCCATCATGCATGTCTGAGCACAGCTTAGGGAATACGTAAGCACAAATTAAACATAATGTTTAAGTCAGACAGAGATGTGGCAACCATGCCCTGCTGTCTCCATCTCTCCCTCTTAAAAGAGTTTTTGTGGTTAATCACTGCCTGTAGTATCTCTTGGTCACAGAAACTGAGGTTGATTTGGAGTGACAGCAAATTCGGGGAGATGAAAGAAGTATCCCAGTAACATTACATCTCCTTTTATCACTACATTTACCCGTGTCCCTGTATGCAAATATTTTGCTCTCTCTGGATTTGCAGTCTATCAGCTTATAGGAATGTTTTTAGTTTCCTTACAGTAGGAAACCACAGTGGGGTTCCCAGCGTGGGCACTGCTGACAGATGCAGGAGATGCTCTGGGGTGCTACAGACACTGCTCTTGGCCAGCTGAGTGCCTCCTCCTGTGTGTTTGTGGGCAAACAGAACTGGGGGGCTGCTTTAACCACTGCCCCAGGGCACTGTGGTCCCTACAATATGAAATCAGGTGCTTAAATGCAGGGTACTGTAATCAGATAAGAGCGGCTTTCAGTCAAATATCAGACACTTTGTTAAATACTTAGGCCACTTCTACTGGTAAGTGTCCCCATTTCTAATGCTAATAATAGAAAGAGATATTAAAACCAGAGCTCTAAAATAAAACTGGTAAGGCAATAACTGCACATCTGAGAAATGTTGTTCCTCTGTTATGAGGCAGTACACAAGGCAAGGGAAGTCAGTCCTATCCAACCTGATAGAGAAACACAATTCCAGGTGCAATAAGCAGATCTGCCCAAAAATGCCAATGCAGTGCTGCATCCTACAGCCAAGAGATGCCCACATCCTCCATTCCCAAGGGTTCCCTTCACTGAGGGCCAGTGAGAAGACACCAGCTACTGGCAGAGTAGCCCAGCATGTGGCCATCCTGGACTTGTTACTACTGCAAGAGCTAAAGCCCTTTGACAGGAATGATATGAAGACCACAAATGCTGCATTCCCAAGTAACTAGGAGAGAAAAAAGAAACAGGAAGAAGTTTCAAAAAAGTGCCTTGATCTTTTCTCTGCCCCTGTCCTCACCAGTAAAGCAAACACCAAAAAAAAAAAGCCAAACCCCGCCCCTCCCCCCCAAAAAATAACCACTAAAATCCTCTCTTCTGACCCAATCTGTGAAGACAAATTGTGACCATTGAGGACTATATTCCAGAGCACTCAGACATGGAGTTTTTACATTGTTTTTAAATGCAAGCAGGAGCAGCATCTGTGGTGCAGTTTAAAGCCCACATCAAGATATATTAGATCAGAACTTTCCTTCTCCCTGCTCCATCAACTGCTCTAAGTGTTTCTAAATAATACACGTGAGCTGCCCTGTCTCTGAAGCAGACAGACAGAGCACAATTTGGCAGGTGGCAAACTGGCTTGCTGATGTTGCAATGAGTTTCCCTTACTCTTGGGGCCGAGTTGCAAACAGTGAAAGACGGTAGTTTAATTTAGTGGAACATGTGTTTGCAGTTTCTATTTCTTCATCACCAAGGAATAAGTCAATGAAATTAAACCAAGGTTTTTCACCCTTTTAGACTCTGGAAATTACATTTAGGCACTTATTTAAGTGTTTTGGTGCACCTACAAATTTCACTCTAGTCAAGATACAGATGCTCAAAACATATGGACACCTAGATGCTTCAATTTGGATGTTTCCACCCTTCTCACTGCAGTCATTTGTGCACATGCCTAACAAGACTCGAGTTAAGTCAGAAGAGCTGAATTAAGCACCTAAGTGCTTAATTCATGCAAGCCAGACTGATAGAAATAGGAGAGAAGGGATTTTTGACAAGAATATAAAAAAATACCAATCTAATTTAAATTGACTGCTCCCCTTCCCACTCTTCTCCCCACTGTAGTGTGATCCAGTTCCCACCAACCTTCTCACACAGAACTTCTGGAGTTTCTTTTTGCCTAAGACCCCTTTCATTGTTGCAGAAAATACTGTTCATTAATGTAAAAGAGTTTTGTAAATAAGGCCAGAAGAAAGAAAAAAAAAATCCTTTTCCTAAATATCAGTCATAGGGATCCAGATTAGAGTTAGTGAAATTTGAACTTTTTCATCCCTTTCCAAGAGGAATAAATGCTGGACAGCTTTTCTAGCTGCTCCTGCCAGCCAGACAATACGGGAGCAAAGGCATTAAAGCTAACAGAAATAAAATGCACAACACCGTATTTCATAGATTTAGGAAAGAAACCATGTGCTGCTAGGAAAATTAGATTATAATTAATGTTTCCAGCTTCTCAAAATTTCATTTCACATCTTGGGATTAATCTGTTTTATAAATTTTCCAAATTCTTGATTTCCCTAGAATTTTAACTTCTGTTATCTCCTACAGATTTTGTTTCATTTTTTTTTAGAGAAAATATTTGTATTTAAAATGGTACATAAATCTCTTAAACATTGTTAATGATTGCAATGAGACGTTGTTCAGTCATGTTAATTACACTTGGAGATCATTACACCCATTTCTAGCAGAAACAGTACCTGGAATCTACACAGGGTTTTTTTGAGATTACCATGAAAAAGAAAGATTGTCCAAAACTGTAGTATTACCCTGCATTTTAGATGATACAGATTCAGATCCTCAAAGCACACAGGATCCAGACAGGCTGACATGAAGGTATTCCAAGAGGGGACTTACCATGAAGATTTAGACAAAAAAAAGTTAGACTTCATCAAAGCCGACCCTCTTAATTGACTCTGACAGGCTATTCTGCAAGTTTTCAGACAGGTTACAGGAGGACTTCTTCAAATGAATATTTGCACAGATCAGGAGTGTTTACCAATCTTCTGGTGAACACTATTCCAGCAAATTCATAGGGTAGGATCTCATTTAACTGCCTCACTTATTTGTTTTGCAAACATCTTGTCATGTTATGGTGATTTTAAGAAAAAAAGAAAAACAAGTGGTTTTTTTTTTACATCATTCACCTTATCATTATTTAAGAATCATTTTTCATGAGATCAGGAGTGCACTTTCTCTTAGCTTATAGAATTACAGAAACATATAATGGTTTGGGTTGGAAGAGATTTTAAAGTCATCTAGTTCCAACCCCCCTGACATTAGCATTGGCACCTTCCACTAGAGCAGGTTGCTCAAAGCCCCATCCAATCTGGCCTTGAACAGTTCCAGGGATGGGGTATCCACAGTGTCTCTGGGAAATGTGCATCAATGCCTCAGCACCCTCAGGGTGAAGAATTTCTTCCTTAGATCTACTCTGAACATACCTTAGTTTAAAGGTCATTCTCCCATATGCTATCAGTACATGCCCTTATCAAAAGTCCCTCCAGCTCTCTCATATTCCCTGCAGGTACTGGAAGATGCTAATTCACTTCTCTAGGCTAAACAGCCCCAACTCCCTCAGCTTGTCTTAATAGGAGAAGTGCTTCAGGCCTCTGAGCATCTTCCTGGTCTCCTCTGGACTTGCTCCAGTAGGTCCATGTCCTTCTTACATTGGAGCCCACAAAGATGGATGCAGCATTCCAGGTGGGGTCTCACCAGCACAGAGTAGAGGGGCAGAATCTCCCTCACCTTGCTGGCAACGCCGTTTTATGATGCAGCTCAGGACATGGTTGGCTTTATGAGCTGTAATTGCACATTATGGGAGATGCTGAGCTTCTCATGAGCCAACAGCCCCAAGTCCCTCTCCCCAGGGCTGTTCTCAATACCTTCTCCACCCAGCCTGCATGTTTGCCTGGGATTGTCCCAACCCATGTGCAGGACCTCACACTTGGCCTTCTATTGAACTATTGAACTTCATGAGTTTTGTACAGGCCCAACTCTTAAGCCTGTCCAGGTCCTTCTGGATGGCATCCCTTCCCTGCAGTACATTAACTGCACCACAGAGCTTGGTGCTATTGACAAAGCTGCTGAGGGTGCCCTCAATCCACTGTTCCTGTCAACGACAAAGACATTAAAGCACACCAGTCCCAAGAATAATTCCCAAGGAATTCCACCTGTCACTAATGTCTGCTTGGACATCTAGACACTAAACACAACTCCCTGAGTGCAATTTCTCCTCAGAGAAAGTGGTGTGTTTCTTGCTGTTCCAATTCAGGAAAGCATTCTTTAATTCAAAATAAAATGATGCATTGTGTCGGTCTTCCAGATACCCAACCATAATGGGCAAGTGTCACTACCATCAATGCATTTGCACTCTTAAAAAGATACCAAATAAGCCAGTTCATACTGACTGAACAAACACAAGGTAAACAGAGGGTGGGTAAGAGAATTAAGAGCAAAGAATGGGGAAAAACCCTGAGATTACAACTTGCAGCAAAGGGAAATGGGATATATATTCCATAAGACAAACTGTATCAATATTGGTCAGTAAAAGACCCTCAAGTCACTTTGAGAGTCATGTCTCTTTTATCCTCAACTAAGAAATAATTCCTCTTAGTGTCTATTCTATTTTCAATGTGTTCAAGAGTCCTTTTGAAACCTGCCTTGGAAGGCAGCCAACAAGTCTCTGCCACTGTGTAGAGGATCTGCAGCTGAATACCAATTGATTTCCCTGTGTAATACACTGAGGTTTGATCTATGCACCCAATGCAGAGGAGGAGACTGAACTCTGAGTAACTTGCTTTGATATAGTGAACATCATGAAGTAGAAGACTGGGACTACTTGATATGAATTATCTTTGCCATCCAAATGGCACAACACAGACATCCTGACAGAGCTCTGGTAGCTCTGCTGTTCTCCTGATAGTTATAGTGAAGCTCAAACCAGCAAAAATTTTGTCTTTCACAATCAGAGGGCTGCAATACATAGCAGATTGTAGAAAAGATTCTATAAAACAGTGGGCTGTAGGTAAGGGAGAGAGTAAAAAATCCATCAGCTACCTTTGCTTCTTCAGTTTTTTATAGAAATTTTCTTACATGAGTAGCAAACTCACCTTCTAATGGCATCTAAGATATAAATGTGCCATGCTGAGACCACTGGGCATCTTCTCCTTTTGTTAAAATCAAGACTTTCTGAAAGACTTCTGCCAGTTCATACAGAGCCAGGTATCACTCAGCCATTTTCAACCACAGAGCAAAGAGAAACACAACAGAGCATTCTTTTTCCACTGTATGTTCAATCTACATAATGTCTTGCAGCCAGGGGTGGTCTGTGAATAAAAATCCAAATGAAAAAGAGAACATGGGGAAGCAGGTCACTCTTGGGTCAACAGGTCCAGTCTAAGCTCATAGACCTTTTTGCAGCTCAGTTTGGATATCTAAGCATAATATTTATCCAGCTCAGAAGGGTACTGGAGTGAGGGGAACAGAGAAAAGTGCAGCTGGAGCAAGGTGCATATAGACAAGCCCTGTTATCTTGAGGAAGTCTTAAAGAGGGGTTTGACCACTCATTAATCATCATTAATCTTTGCCAGGGACTTTATAATCTCTCAGATTTTGTTGAATTTTCTACTAGTATTTCCTCCAAAATCACTAACATACAACTTTCAGTTATGGAATTGGTTGAGTCACATTCTCTTATTTACAATTATTTATGAGTCAACAATATCTGTTCATCCTGGAATGTACTCAGATAATAATTATAATTCTTGATTAGTTTAAAATCTGATATGCAACTCTAAATGAAAACCATCATCCGTTTTTCCATAATAAATGTGAGATGTAATAAAGAAAAGAAATTTACAGAAATGCACACAGATAATTTTGAACTTCAACCCCAAATAGCTTGCATTCTGGCAGGTGAAAAAGACAAAAAAAAAAATGTTTACTAAATTGGAAACCTCTAAAAACAAAGTGGTGGACACAAGTTCCCAAGGAAAAGAAAAAAGCATTCTATCCTATTGTAGATCACTTACAGAAACTCATAAAGTGAGACTCATATTTCTCATATTTCTCATATTTATGCAGCCCCAAGAGTTTCCCTGCTCTTCATCATTCCAGTATGTCAGAGCATTAGGGCATTTTATAGAAAGTGACTGGCTGACCTGTGCTTTCCTTTGGGTTTATCAACAAACAGGATTTCTTCTTTTTGAGGTTGCCTGAGGTAATTCCTAAGTCATGCAGGGATTTCCTAGTGGCTCATCTCAGTTTGCATGCAACAGATCTTCTTGGAAGAACCCCAGGCAATATAGTCCTGGAGAAAAGAATGGTGGAGACAAGATTCATATTGAAGCCTTCTCGAAACTCATGAGTGGTCCAACTCAATATGCAAAAACCTAGTCAAAAATGTAATAGGAGGCCTGCATGCATGAGCAAGGAGCTTCTGAGTTAAACATTGAAAGGAAGCAGACACACGGCATCAGATCAGCCAGGAGGAATATACAGATACTGCCCAAACCCACAGGTAAGGACTGAGAAAAGCTAAAGCCTACCTGGAGTTGAATCTGGCAAGGGACAAGAACAGCAAGTTTCTACAGCTCTATCAACAGTAGAAGAAAGAATATGGGAAATTTGTGCTTCAGTATTTATTGGTAGAAGTGGACTTTGGGAGAAGGCAAGACTCTCAATGGAGAGAAAAGAGGTCAGGTAACACTTAAATTGGACATACATAGGTCCATGGGAACTAATGATAGCTGAGATGATCTTTGATGACACTGTGAGACTACTCTTGCCCTGATATTATGGGCAACTGGGCAAATTCCCTAAGGACTGGCAGAAAGAAAATGTCACTCCTATCTTCAAGAACAGCAGGAAGGAGGATCCAGACAAGTACAGACAGTCAGCTTCAACTTGATCCTTGGGAAGGTGATAGAGCATTTCCAAATTTGTTAAGCACAAGTAGGTAACTGAGTTCTCTGCATGAATTTATGAAAGGAAAATCATGCCTGATCAAAAAGAGCCTTCCAGGTGAGTATCCAAAAAGAAGGTGAGCATCTTAGTGGATAAGGGAGAGCAGTGTATATTCTTCCTTTTGATTCTAGCAAAACGAAGTCTCCCATAATTTAGTCACAAACAGATGAAGAATAGACTAGACAAATGGACAGCAAGGTGGGCAGAAAACTGTTATCAAGTGCCAGGCTGAAAAGGTTATGGTCATCAGGACAGTGTCCACTGGAGGCCGCATATTATTGATGCACCATGGGGCCAGTACTGGAGGCAAAAATGCTCACCATCTTCATGAATGACCCATAAAATGGGACAGACTGCATCCTCAGCAGGTTTTATGGGGATTTGAAAATGGAAGGAGCATTTGATGCACTGGAAGGTTGTCCTTCCTGTGAGAGAGACCTCAACAAGCTGGAGAAATGAGTTAACATGTACTAGGTTGAAATGCAGCTTTGCAGAGGGAAGATGCGGAGTATGAACCAGAATTGGGCAGTTGTGGCAAAGGAGATCAATAGCATAATGTGATGCTTTAGGTAGAGCACTGCCAGAAGGTGAAAGGGCGGGGGTCTTCCCCTGCTACTCAGCACTGGTGAGACATCTGGAGTGCTGGGTCCAGTGCTGGGGTCCTCAACACAAGAAAGACTTACTGGAGTAAACCTGGTAAAAGTCGTTCAGGAACTGGAGCACCTGCCATGCAAGGAGAGGTCAAGAGAGCTGGGGCTGTTCAGCCTTAAAACAGAAGGCTCTGGGGCATCTTTTCAGTGTCTATAAATATCTGATGGAGTGAAATAATGAAGATGCAATCAGCTTCTTCTCAGTGATGACCAGTTACAGGAGAAAAGGCAATGGGTACAAATTAAAAATAAAGAAAATTCAATCTAAGCATAAAAAAAGCCTTTTCTTTTTTTCTGTTTTACTTTGAGGAGAGTAAAGCACTAGTGCATGTTGCCCAGACAGTCTGTGTTTGAATACTTTGGAGATACTCATATTCTTGCTGTATGTGACTCTGTCCAACCTCTTCTGGTTGACCTTACTTTGAGCATAGGGTAGGACTAGACTATCCACAAAAGTCCCTTCCTACATTAGCAATTCTGTAACTGTGCAATTCTATATCATATCCACACCACCAGTTTTTCAAGTGGCTCTGTCTGTCCTTAACAGCTCAAGGCCAGGCAGTTTTCACAAGTACCTGTACAACACAAAACCTGCTGTGCCCTTGGAAAAATCAGGCTCACTTTTCCCCAGATAGAGGAGGGAACTGAACCCAGCTTTTCCACATCCTAACAGATGGGCCAGAAGATTAGTGCCAATGCAGGAAATGGAACATAACAGAGTTTATTCCCAAGCCTATTTCTTTGTGTCCTTCTAAGTGGAAAGAGCTGGACTCTGGAGGGTGATGGAGAACAATGGAAAGGAAAACAAGATGTTGTTCTGCATTGCCCTCTGAATAAAAGTGTATTTTTAAGAATAGTTCTGCTCTGTCCCCAGCAGTACATGAGGTACTCTAATGAGGTTTTCCAAGAGCTATAGTTCTGCCAAGCTTCATGTCCTACATTTGCATATCCTGGCATTTACAATCCCTTGAAAATTAAGAAATAAAAAGTACTGCCCTTTGCAAATCTTAAATCTGGCTATACACTAACAGCTTTCAGCCTGCAGGCTCACAGCATCTTCATGGACACAAATAGCTAAAGACAAGTAGCACCCTGATCATTTAGAGAAGAGGCAAATCTGATGGGCTGCAAGGGAGAATCAGCTTGATGGGCTTTTGGGTGCTGTTGAGCTGATGGATGACAAACTGACTCTACAACAGAGGCACTAAGCGTGGTGGGGTGGAGTGGAAAAGAGGAGAAAGTCTGCAGCATGGAACTGTAACAATATAGGTGACTATGCAAAAAAAAAAATGTTGGTAGAGATTTCTATAACCTTTTTCTCTTCTCTGGTCATAGAAGGTAGAGGAAGGGCAAAAGGAAATGAATTTCCCAGTTATAAATAAAAACAGAAAGGTAGCATGAAGATTACATTACTCCAATGTAAAATTAAATTATCTACCCTGCTCTTACTGAATAGGGTGTTCTAATATAGTGCCCTGACTCAGATTTTAAAAGCAGCTTGTACCAAAAAAAAAAGGAAAAGCAGTCAATGATTTTAGAAGGTCATTATAGAAAGACTAGGAAATACGATTAAGCTCCAAATGAAAACAAAGACGTAATTTAGAAGATTGCTTTGTTTCTTGTTATTCTTTCAAATGCGTGCCATTGAGAAACCTCATCATGCACTGGCAATGTTATAAAGGTGATAAGCAGGCCAGATGGATTCAGGTTACCCTGAGGCTTCTGCTGGATTTCACAGGTGCCTATGAGAAATTCCTTCACTTTCTACAGATCTAGTAACACTTTACCTAAGTTTCATATGCATTTTTGAGCACTGCTTTTCCAAAAGAATTTGGATGAGCTGAAGAGATTTTAAAGGAGCTCAGTGAGAATGATCAGTTGGATTGGTCAGTTGTCCTCAAATATACATGAATGAACTACAAATCAGATGAATTGTTGAATTATAGAATGAATTACAGAATGGGATTCAGAAGGGAGCCTAAAGGAACCTTAAAGATCATCTAGTTACAGCCCTCTATGGCATGGGCAAGGGCACATTCCATTAGACCATGTTGCCCAAAACCCTGTCCAACCCAGCCTTGAACATTGCCAGGGATGGGGCAGAATCAATTTCTCTAAGCAACCTGTTCCACTATTCTCATGGTAAAGAATATTTTTTTTCTAATATCTAGTCTAAATCTACACTCTTTCAGTTTAAGCTTTCTTAGATGATCTAAGTCTTCTTCATATCCTCTATGGATATAAGAAAACAATTCTTTTTTTTTCCCTCCTCCTGCAGGCATTTTCACATGCTACAATATTTAAAAGTAGCATTTAGTTTACAGTCCAGAGAGAAAGCTTCAAAATGTAATTCTGTAAACCAGACCTTAATTTCCTTGTAATATCGTATTCTACATGTTATCTGTATATGAACCCTGAAAGCAGTCTGATGTTCACCATTCCTAAACCAAGCAGGTGATATCAACAGAGTCAGCTCAATGTCAGCAAATCCAGTGAACTCAACAGACATATGAAGTATTTTTCAATTTTAAAATATGACACAAAAGTTATTCAGATTGTTTTATTCAGTTCTCTGGCAGCCCATTTTGATCTTTTTCACCTCATCTTAATGCACCAAGATTTATATGACTACAAGGAGGTTTAAGCTGTTACCAGGTCCACAAGACAAATGTTCATTAAGCTGTGGAAGCTTTAAGGCATGGCTATCTTCCATGGACAAAAACGTAACAGGATGATGAATTATCAGGGGTTTGTGTTTGTTTTCACAATGAATGCACTTTAAATTGCTGGTAGGAGAAGGTTTTGCTGAAACAGATAGGTGACATTAACACAACAGAGTACAACTGTCACTGGTGGAAATTTTTGTCTTTATCTTTGTACTTTATTCTCCTATACATGGAATAGAGGGTAACAGAACCCTCTATTCTATGTACAGGGATATTTTCCTCTTTAAGTAGCTGGCAGTTTTAACTCAAAATCATGTTGTATTAAATAAATATTTCAAAAGGTTGCAGAGAAGTAACCTAAAGAAACTGTTACAGTCATTTTGGCTTTACCTTCACTGCATTAAAAATTTGCCACGACATCATTTTCCTTACCTAAGATTTAAATTAACTTTACACCACAAAGTGGAAAAGCTCTGCACTTTCAGGAATAAAACAGGTTTTTTGTTCACTTTTTCAAACTAATTAACTAATTAAAATAATTAGGTGGGTTATTGTCTTTTTTTTTTACTAATTCCCCTTACCTTCTTACAACCCCTCCTTTGCCTATGTTGGATGCAGTTCATTCTCATTTCTCAGCCAGACCCTGGCCTGATGCCTCGGGAAGCCTGATGCCTACAGCCCCTAGGGAAGCTCACTGGCACCCTCAAACAGTCTCTCAACATTCCACACAGGTTCACACTAAGGCAATGTGGAGCAACTTCTGTCTCATTAAAAAGGCTGCTGTAAATAATAATGATGCAATTATTGTAACACAAAATCCCATCATTATCAATTTGCACGGTGTGTATACTGAAGATTACCTGAAACCTTAAAAAATTGTCTTCTCACCAGAAATGCTCTTTATGACCTGCCACCAGCTGGGTGTCTTTAGCAAACTCTTTTTAAATCCCTCTACATTTCTCTTGCCTGGGTTATTTGAACCATACTCCCATTATAGGAAATGTTGTCTCCTACTGTGCTATTGTTCAGTGGTTAGCAGAACAGCCACATCTGTGTGCCACTAGGTTGAACTCTGTATTCAGCTGCTCCTTGTCAAGGCACAGCCTACATGTTGAACTGCTACAGCACTGAAAAAGGCTCTTTGGTACCACAGGCACTCATAAAAACAAACAGAGGCTGAACTGTCTCCCACAGGGTTTGTGCTTTATGGCTCTGTGCATCATCTTGGCTAAACTGTTGACTGGAAAATATCTCTGAGTCTTCAACATTCCCTTGACAAGATTTTTAAAATATAAACCAACTAGAACTCATGATCTTACCTCACAATGCAAAGCTCTTCACTTCAAAATACAACCTACAAACAATATTAGAAGCTACATTTTTCAGCTGAGATGTGCAATCAGCTGGGAGATGTAAATTTATTTGATCAGAAGAATTTGCATCCACCACTTAGTACATTCAGGTGCAAGCCTGAGTGTAGGTCATCTTTAGGATCATATTTAAAAATGCTTGGAGTTGACTCAGAATTCTGAAAAGCTGTAGTTTTGGTAGAATCCTTGCCCAGGAAAACATCCTGTAGTTTGCTGAGTGAGAGCTAGTCCATGCCATGGCTTGTGCCTGTACTAACCCTTATTCTCCATCCCACTCTTTTGTTATTCCTTTAAATTGAAAAGGTTGCTCACCTTTGATTGCCCAGTGGAGCAAGACCTGGTAAGGATAGGGTAAGTCACTTCACAAAGAAAGTGACCCCATGGCCTCTCCATTCTTGAAAGAGGGAAGAAGGGTTCAAACAAACTCCTTACAGAATTTTACACCTGAGGTAGAATAGGTGTGCTGATAGACAGTATTTCAAAAGGCAGTTGGGCTAACGGCATTTAAATGCTCCTTTCATTAAATTAGTAGAATTTATCTCAAGATTGGATTAGAAAGAAGGATAAATAGGCCTTTTTCCCTTCATCATATCAATATGAAATATGATATGAATGGAGACAACAGTCTCCATTCCAACACATTCTCCATGTGGATAGAGTTTTCCCTTACTCTTGGTCATAATTTTACCTATTTGCAATTCATTCTTAAATGAGAGAAAAAAGAAGACTAGTAGTGCTACATATTTGGACATAAAGTGGATTTTTATAACTCCCAGGTAGCTTGAGTCTTATCCAGAGCAGAAGGCAATTGCTTATGGTTTTATAGTCTTAACAGACCTTTAAATAAGACCAAAACAAGAAGACACTTTTATTGTACATCTTCTGTTGTTTCCTAACAGTAGAATTTTCAAAAGGACCTATTTTTGTTCAGCAGCTTCAAGAACACTGGAGCATCATTCACATCTCTTCTGATCTTCAGTCATAGTATAACATCTCCAATATTACAGAATTACTTCTATTAAGACCTTTCTTGCCTTTTAGATCATTATTGCAGAAGAGTAATGTCAGGGTGAATTTTTCCAGATCAAAACCTGTTGCTGTGCCCTTACAGCCACAAAAAGAAGGCCTGGATATCATATACCATGATTACAGCCCCAAACAGCAAGGAATCTTGTAGCAAAGTAAAAGGGGTGCTCTTAACCCCTGAAATGCTATGCTGTGGGTGAAAAGCACTCTCCAAATGACTTGGAGGGCTCTCAGTTCCTCCCTGTTCCTGGATGATAGAAAACATGGGCACTGCTTCATATATACGAAAGAAAATGTTAGTCTATTCCAGGAAGGACAGGAGAAAATACAAAGCTGCAAAATACAGACAGACAAGGAAACAAAGGTAAAATGAGAAACCTTAGGAGGTACTGCCCACTGTTGAAGTGTTCTTCAGACAGCTGAATGAACAACCTATCTGTGTGTAGCTCCCTGGAAGAGGTCAGGGAGTGTGGTCAGTGACCATAGACATGGTTACTCACCTGATTCACAGGGTATTTCTCTGTCCTCTGCATGTGTCTTTTTTAAGGTCTTACTCTCTTTTAATCAGCTGTGTCCCTGGGATATTGGAAGCTATAGTAGGTACATTGATAAAACTTCATGGAGACTTGCCTTCCTTTCCCTTCCCAGTAAAATCCAGTAATAAACATCCCTTGTATATCCAGGCTGCTAATCTAATGCCTTACCTGGACTGAACAGCTGCATAGCAGTGACTTGGGAAGACAAATGTCATAGCTCTGAATGTCTCCCCCTTCCTTTTCTTCTTTCCCCACTTCTGTATGCTGAGCCTGGTGCAATATGGTGTGGAGTATCCCTGTGATCAGTTTGGGACAGCTGTCCCAGTTGTGTCCCCTCCCAACTCCTTGTGCACTCCCATCCTCCTCCCTGGTGGGGTGGGGTGAGAAGCAGAAAAGGCTTTGTCTGCACCTAAGAACTGCTCAGCAGTAATGTAAATATCCCTGTGTTATCAACACTGTTTCCAACACGAATCCAAATCATAGCTGCATAGCAGCTACTATGGGTGAAAAAAAATAGCAGTATCCTAGCCAAACTAGCACACTAAATGACACTTTTTCCTTTAGTTTGCCACATGTATATCTTCTCTAGTGATCAGATAGGCACAGGAACAGGTTGAAATGCACACATACTTCCTAACAGCTAAGTAAACTTAGACAGAAGCCAGAGGAATGTAAGACCTTAAGAGCCGTAAGACAGAAGACAGACAATGTTTCTACATCTCTAAGACAAATAGAGTTTCGGAGATCATCTCCAAAAATCAACCTTATCCTTTAAATCTGCTTACAAAAGCAGAGAGAACAAGATTTCTCATGCAAAGACACACTGAAATTACACAGTGCCCAGCAACTTAAAAAAAAAAAGTCTCTCAAGTCGTGTCTGAATTCTAGTCTCTTTACAAGACTAAGCCCTGAAAATTCTGTGAGAAAATGCTGCCAAATATCTGTGGGGTTTTTATCCTTCCCCTGGTCACTGCAGCCTGTTTCAAAGTAGCACATGTTAAAAACTGCAAGTAGGGAATGGAAGATTAGATCTTCCCTCAGCTCATACCCATTGAGAGGTCATGGACAGGCAAGTAAAAAGAAATTAGCAGTTTCAGAAAGGTACAGCTTCAAATCCATTGAAGATGTTACACCAGTCAACAGTACATGGTACTGGTTCAGTCTTTCAAGTTTCTTCACTGTCGCCCCTCAAAATGAAAACAAAATCCTTCCCATGACTCACTGGACTACTATCTTGGGATGAGAGGGTTTCTTTGTATACATCAAGCCTGACCTGAGAGGTAGTGCAAGTAGAAAGGTTACTTTGCTTTCTTTGGGATTTTGGGTTGTCTCTTGTAGCTCACTTTTTCCCATCACAGAACTTGGCCTCAGGCTGATGACAGGTTTCCTAGACACCTTCTATATGTTTTGGATGTATATATATGAAATATCATCTCTTTTTCTTCCTTACAGAAGCATGAAATACCTGTTTTCATTACTAAAGGGTTCTGGTAGGCCAGAACACATCAAAATGAACTTTGGACTTCACACTAGAACATTCCAACTGTGTCCCACAGGTCCATGGAGCATTGCACCAGTGTTACTGGCACAGTCATAGCTTTGGCCATGGCTATCAGAGTAGTGACATTTCTGCCAGTCCATTTAGCTGATCCTTCTGCCACTTGCTCTCACCCTTGCCTCTTCCAGGCACAGAGCACTAAGATAACCATTTTTTCTCTCAAGTCAAAACTCATTCCCCAAAGCAGAAAATGCAAACTCTCTCTTGAATGAGGGTCTGGAAGACTGTAGAATTTCAGTCTGTCACTAAATATCTTTTTAGAAACTTTGACCAAGAGTTGTTATCAGTCACTTTTTAGAATCAAAGAGTTGTAGAATGTTTGGGGTTGGAGGGGACCTTTAAGGCCAACTGTTTTCAAACCTCTTGCCATGGACAGGGATGCCACTCACTAGATCAGGCTGCTCAGGGCTCCATCCAACCTGGCCTTGAACACTTCCAGGGATGGGGCACACAAAACCTTTCTTTTAGACATGGACACAAATCTTTCTGCCCTAAAATCTCACCACAATCAGATCAACAGCATTCAGATTTTCCTCTGAACTTTAGAGGAAATGTTAACATGCAGTAACATAGGGTGCCCTGCAGCAAGACAGTAGCATCCATGGGATCAATTTTCCACAGCTCCAGCCATGTGCTGAGAAAACTCATTCAGTTCACTGTAAAACCACCCTGTGAAATTAGGATTGAAAGCTCATGTCAAGATTCCCTATACATTCCCAGGCATCTGGGAAATCATAGGTGCTAACAAACTCTGGGTCATTGGAGCGACTGTGCTGTTAACGCACCGTTTGATAGGCTGTGTGCACTGAGCTACACAACAGTTTCCAACATAACTGCACCAGCAAGGCTCTTGCTGTGCCTCTGCTGTGACTATCCACTCTCCTCAGCTGCTAGCCTTGATTTGTAGTTTGGGCCCATGCCAACCAACACTCTTACAGACATATGCAGGACATAGTTGGGGAATAACACAGGACAGGGACTGTACCCAGTGAAGAGCAGAGGGGGGTTTATCCTGTTCTGGATAGTAAAGAGGACTTAGATATGCCACACCTCTTGTTTTCAGAATCTGACACACAATCCCAGTCCATTTTATTTTAAGCACGAGACCATATGTACCTGGACCAAGCATAAAGCTTGGTACAAATTGTTCCAAGTTTACTCGCTAAGAAAACAGCTACGCCGTCCAACCTCAGTGCTCCTGTAGGCAAAGGCCATGTCATAAGGTAACTAGAAAAGGAGATTATTTTTTTCAAGAGTAGAACAGCAGGCAAAACACACCTGACAACCATTTCTCCCAGTCACACATTTGTCTTGATATCAGCTGAGGCTCTGCCCTTTTTTACAAATGGAGTTTAAAAAATGATCAGGAACTTCAAGCATTTTGTCACTTGTGATTGGCCATGTTTGATGGTTGTTTCACCTTCTTTGTTCCAGAAATGTTGTCTATAGCATTTGGTATGCCCCACTTTCTCTCAGTATGCAAAAACTATCCAAGACTGGACCTACTCTGGTTATTGACACATCTAAATTGACAAAGAGGCCCTTTTTTCCCAGACAGTCTCTTTTGGAACCAAAGCTGGAGTTTTATCAGCCACTGTCCAGGCCCTTTTATTCCAAAATTTCATTAAAAAAAAAGCTTTCTTACAAGTGTCTTTTCATGTCCCTACATAGAATCATAGAATAGACCACACTGTAAGGGACCTTAAAAGATAAGTTCATCCAATCCTCTGTGGGAAAGGAAGCCTAGTTGAGATTATCTACTGCCTTGTCCAATCATGTCTTGAAAACATCCAGTGATATGTATGGGATAAGAGGACAATGCTAAATGATCAAAATCTTTCCCCCATCCTTAAAAACAATCTAAATCCCATAAAGCAGCCTAGGGGAGGTTTCCCCACAGAAAAGCCTTGGAAATCTGTTGTAACACACAGCTGGATCTCCCAAAGAATTGCACTGCAATTCTAGGCTATAGGAAGCCAGGCCCTTGTAGCCCACCTCTGGAACTGTTTTTTCTACCACAGCAGCTCAGAACCATGGAAACACAAGATTACCACCTTCTGTTTGTTGTCTTTTAGCAGCAGCATAGATTCTGCCTAAATGTCTGCTTACACACAAACCTCCAGAAAAAGAACAGCAGGAAAATATTTATGACTCTCTGGTATAAGTTAATTATCCATTTATCTGCCATTCTATAACTCCCTGTTTTAACACAATTTAACACAATTTCTTTGTGATGATTTGGGACAATATTAGCTGAAGAGCCCATAAGCCTTTTCTGAATTATCTGGACTGCAAGCACTTAGCTAATATGCTTTACCCATAACTCAGTTATGTCTCCATAGTAATTGCTGTTTACACAGTATGTTTGCTAATGCAGGATAATATTCTTTCCATGTGATTCTTCAAAATTAAGCTAATATGATACTGGGATTATTAATTTTCATTGAAATGCTATGAAAAGCCTATTAAAGTCCTGGTCAGCAGCCTAATAGCAATAATATATATTCCTTTGCTCTCTCTGGATCTGAAGTGGACAAAATGGCTATTGGTAATAGATTTTCTATTCAGATGAGTAACTGAATGGGGTAGACTTTTAAATACAAGAGAAATATGAAGTGATACAAGTGTTTTATTCATTATCATAAGGGCTGGATTTCTATCCAAGTGGCACTACTGAAAGGAAAACAGAAATCATGATAGACTGCCTTCAGCAATGTGATATCCATCTGGATCTGACCTCTGTGGAGAAGGAGCTTCAGCATCTGACTGCTGCTGAGATCTGAGGTTCTGAACCCTCATTTAAAACAAAATATTGTCTACTACAAAGAAGTTCAGCTGTGGCCTGACCCTACTTCTAAAGACCCTCTACCAGCACAGAGCTGGAATAACTCTAGTCCAGAGGCAACATACTTCCTGCAAAGGTATAAATAGCTTGGATCTCCATCTGCCATTAACTGGTTCAAGTTCAGTGAAGTAAATGGTGAATGGATTTATGTCCGAGGATGACCTGGCCCTGAGCATCTTAGAAAGTCACACACATTCTATCCAAACACAATGAATTATCTGTTTCTCTCCGACATTTTGCTTGATATGGATTGCCACTGTTGTGTTCACTCTGCCTTTAGATTAAAAGTTGTTTGGGCAAGGATACAAGGACTTTACCACCAGTCCAGGCCCATTGAGAGGAGATAAAACAGCTTATATTGCTAAAGAACAAAATAAAACTGCAAGAGACAAGGCCCAAGTGACAGTACTGTAAGTCTGGATAGTGCCTCAAGGGAAAATTCCAGGGACAACGGGACAAAGGAAATCCCAGGGAGGGGACTGGTGTTACTTTCCTTAATTTTCTGGTGCAGCAACCGCTCCCGAAATTAGAATGAGAGAAGGCTCCAGAAGTTCTTGTTTTCAACAACCCACATACTTGAATCTCCTGAAATAATTTTATAGTTCAAGAAGATTGTTTGCTTTGATCTTTGAAACAAGAGATTAGTCAACAGGATTTACTGCTGGTCAAATTTACTTCATCAGATATTGCTACCTTTATTTCCAGCCTTCACAAACAAGCAAATAATAGTTTAATTTATGCATATTGATATATGTTTTTTATCCTTTAAATCTTACCCAGAATTTCTGAAAGGATTGGCTACAGTCATTAAAGCTTGAAAAACAGCCCTTTTTGCACAGGTTTGTAGTATATGAATAAAAACTAAGTGCCTCAGTAAAAAACATGAATCATTTTTATAGATCTTCAAAATGCAAGAACCTCAAAAACTATCTGCATAGAGCTTCTAATATGTAAAGATATACAATAAAAACATTTATTTATTACTATTAATTACTACATATTTATTACTTATATTAATAACAAATATTTATCCTAGTCATATGCTTTCTTTAATGCGCTTTTTCAAAACAGTTCTGCATAAACTTAGTCAACAATTCCCTTTATTTAATCATTTATTTTAAAATGTGTTTATTTATTTTTAAATAAAGGATTACAGTTAATAGTAGACGCTGAAAGACATGGTTTCACTAGGGCTGTGGGATAACTAAAGCAATAGATTCAATAAGGGTAGAGTGGTGAGATACCCACAAGAGTTCCCTCAGGGTTCTCTAGGTGCAGACCTGGTACATGTTGATGAAAAGGATCAGTTCATTTCATTTTATGATCTCTTTCCAGCTTCATTCTGTTTCCGTAGGTATGTAGTTAAATAGAAAAGGAATGTTGCATGACCTAATTTAAGGAAGTTATCACATATTTGTCTCTAACATCAGCAAGAGTGGAATAAGTATAGAGCTCCTGGTGCGCGCCTTTCCTGCAAACACCCAAGCTCTCTACAGATTTTCCTTCCCAAGGTCTTTTCACATAAGTAGATTTTCAGATTGTTCTTTCCTCTTGTGACTTGCCTTAGGCAAAGAGCATTTTCAGGTATTCAGAGGCTTCAACAACAGCACAGAGATTTCCTATTTATTTATTACCCTTATAAGCACAGACACATAACCTCAACTCCCCTATCTTAAGATCTTGCCTAACCACTTTTTCTTATTGTAGGGGTTCTAATCCACAATCCGAGAAATAATTAGTCCATCCAGGAACCACTTTCTAAGAAGCTGCACTTTCGAGTTCTATCTCATGTTGCAGCCTCCTTCTGGTTCTGCCCTCCATCAGCTCTGTGTCCTTTGGACACACATACATTACACTATTGGATTTTCTTCCTCAAGAGATTCACAAAAAAAGAAAGACTGCTTTCAGACAGGGATTTCTCAAAATTTAAGGAAAACTATAAAAATTAACTTCTTAATTTCTAGGAATCCAAAGCAGAAGTCAGAATAAAGCCTAGTTTTTTTCAAATATGCATTTTAAAAAAGGAGAAAAAAATCACAACAAATAATTCCCTTGTCACATTAGATGCTAGTTAAAATGCAGAGTGTGCAGTTCTAAAGTGTTGGCATTATTTGTATTATTTTCCTGTATAAATTCCCCTTAGGCAATTCATTACAAGGTTTGGTATTCACTTTTTAAAATGCTGTGCAGGTTTATGCTGCCATTATACTAAATGCTGCTATGCAGCTTAAAAAGCAAACCTTGAAAGCATGAGAAGTTCTGTCCTATCAGATGCAAGCTAGCAGAAAATGCTACATCATCTCCCTGAATATCAATTATGCACTAGGCTGCCCTTGGAGACTGCAGCTGAGATGGGCTATATGATCCCCAAGCCTTCCACCTCATGGGCAATTTTTTCAGCTAACAAGCCATCTGTGAAATGTTTGTAGGGAAGACTCTGTCCGTACCTCTTCTGGCAGCTGTATGTTTTTAATCTGAATTTCAGTTCTGGAGGGTCTTGTGCTTGCTGATAGGTGCCTGGCACTTGCTGAGGAAGATGACTGGATCCAGGTGCAAGGGAGTTACAATGCCTCTCCACTTTTCAAAGGTGCTTAGGAAATCTCTAACCACTCCAGAGTGAGAAACTGCGTTTAAGCGTATGGGAGGACACAAGCACACAGAAAATTTTCTGATCACGCTGGAAAGTGTGCAGTGATTATAGAGTACTCACAAAATTAAGTAGGAGTTGAGAAGTTTTTCTGTTTCTTTATCATCAGTTTGGTCATAGACACCTATCCTGCCTTCAGAAACCAGTCCAGCCCTCTGCAGTGCAGTCTCAAAGCATCCTTTTGCTTTGAAGTCAAACCCTGAGGAGAACAGGGGGTAAAAAACCTGCAGAAAGAGGAGGTCATCTCTCTCTTTCTTTAATAGCTCAGCAGTAAGGGAACTTGCCTAAATAAGGATTGTGGCTATTACCCCAGTCTCTCTTCAGGGATTTGAAATTTTCACCTTCCAGGCAACTGCTCTTATCACTGGGATAAACCTTACCTGCAGAATTTGCCAAAACCCTCTAGCAGATTATTTCACTTTGATGATACTATAAATGCACATTAAAGAGAGAAACTGTATGATATAAATTACACATTTGCTACATTGATAAATAAACACTTCTCTTTCTTCCCCCCTCCCCTGCCGCGCCATCCCGCCACCATAGGTGACACCTCTCCAAAAGGCAATAGCTTTTTTGGATAGTTCATGCTTCTCTAGCTCATTAAATATCAAACTACTCAAACTGAAACAGTTTTTATAGACAGGATAGAAAATTTCCCCTTTTGATGCACAAGGCTGTGGTTCAGGTTGCTGCTGATACTGCTTCCTTATACTCTGAGGCAGAAAAACACCAAAATCATATATTCTCATTACTAAGCACTGGGAGGAAATTCCACAACCAGCTCCTCTTGCAGCTGCAAGCCTGACCCACTCTCCCAGTATGCATCCAAATCCTTATGAGAGAAATGGATTTCATAGGTACATCCTCCCCAGCATTTGGTAGGCTCAGACATCTTCCTCTTTACAGGGCTGACTCTGGTGAGGTACCATATCCTCTCTTGCGGCTTCCACTAGATGAAAAGGTTGATGAAAGCAGTGGTGTAGTGCTTACCAAGTTGCAGCATAATTCCTCTTGTAGATGTAAGCTCTGTCAGGATCCGTTCTGCATTTTGGTCTTATCAATGAAATCTGCAATCTGTTCCAAAAACACCCCAGGTTTTACCAGACCTAATCAGTGGTCTGTTTCTGGTATCTAATGTACCTGGTTCATTCCCTTTCCTCCTATCAGGATGCTGCTCTGAATGCTTTCAAGTCCATAAATTTCTTGGAGGATACAGATGATTGCATAAAACCATCTGGACTTGCCAGGTGGTATAATATACATTAATCAGCTATAGAGAGTAGTTTCTTTATGACCATTGCCACTTATCAGCAAACTTTAGATTCATCATATTTTATCAAATAAAATTTCTGTAATTCTGTTCCTTAATCCTAATGCTTAGTCTGAAAGGTCTACAAGTATATTCACATATTCACAAAAAATAACACGAAACATTAGAATTAAAATTGACTGTGAAATTCATATCCTTATGACTTTGTTGAGTCTCTAACACAAAACTTACACTATTTCTTTTCACCTATCTTATTTGCTGTCCACAATGTACAGCATTCCTTGATCAGATATTTAATGGTCTATTTTTCCTTCCTTCTGAAAGGTAAGCAGGCCCATGAATGCTTTGCTTTCAGATCAAACAGCACTTTAAACTAAAGAAAACTGGACTTCTGAGCTGAGCTTGAGCAGCTGGCAGAGAGAAGAGATAGAGACAGCAGCAGTTTCCATAGAGGGCAGTGTCAATAAAAAACAGAGCAGGATATTGCATCCCAATAAACAAGCCCACAGAAAAAAGATGAGGTAAGTTCCCACTTCAGCCTCCCTCATACCTTCCTCTGCTTCAACCACTGCTTTGACCAGCAAAAGTCAAGAGCATGGACACTACTGGTAGATAAATCTCCTGGGAATGATGCAAATCCAAAACAGGACATTCATTATGGAAATCATGGAGCTACAAAGCTACTTGTACACAGGCAAAAAGGTAGAACCTCTTGATTAGATACATCTCTTGATTGCTGTTCTTGATTAGATAGTTGAGAGGAGAGGGGGGAGGAAACAGCAAACTTTTTTTGCTAAACTGAGGACTATCTGAGCTCTCCTTATGCTATGTTTATGAACAGTCTGTTAGCTAGCTACATCCCAGCTAGCCTCAATACCTTACCTAATGCAAGGCAGTAATTTCTTAAATTGGGGGATATTTCCCTACAGACCATAATGTCTTTCTACCATTTCTCTAAAAGAGCAAAATCTCAGAACTAAAAAGGCAAGGCATCACCTCCTCAGCTCCCAGTATAGTTTGATCAAGGATTGCACAGACCCAGCTTCTGCCTGTTTTGTTGCTGTCAGTATTCTGGGGTACATGCACCAAAAACAGACACACAAGTCTGCAGAAAAAGTTATGTGTGCCAGGATAGTATGGCCAGGAGCATGTGAGCTGATATTCCTTGGTGGCCAGCTTCACGCAGGCTTCAATTACTGCTGACAATCTGCATGCAATGTTTGCTCCAGCAGGGATTGGCTAACAAATTAATGGTGTTCAGGTCGCCTTAGGAGGCAACCTAGAGAAAGGATATGGCACACTGAGTACTCAGACCCTAATTTGTTCTCCACAAGATCATTCTTGAAGGTATGTTCTATCCTTATAAATCCTTTCGAAGCTTCCCTGTGTTTCCTTGCCCTGAAAGTGTGTTTTCTCCCAGAAAGGAATATAGAAGAATGATTCCTTTGAGAATCATTGGTTTTTCTTGAAGAAATCTACAATTTCTCGTAATTTGAGCTGTATGTAACAGGCTGGAAATGTGAGACATGGGAACTTAAGATGACTTTGGCTATTGGAACCCATTGGCTTCCGAGGCAACGTGCAACTGGGAATAAAATTTCTGCTTTGGGTGTTGTGCGTACCTATTCTCTGGGTTTGTTGCAATGGTTTATTGTATGCTTTGATAGCCTTGAAGAAGACTGAACTACTTTCATCTAATTTCACCTCTGACTGAAACACCATCAGTCCAGAGGCACAGTGAGAACTGAAATGTTTCTGAACTCCTCTCCTGCTGAGAACAGCAAAGGCTTGATGAAGGTCTTCACAATTTCCGAAAGGCAAGACAGTCTGCTTGAAAAGAAGCATTTGCTTGAGATATTGGTTTTGTTTTGAGTTTGTTGGTTTTTTGGGATTTCTTTTTGCTGCAGCAGACTAGAAAAAGACAAACTTTTCCAGAAGGGAAGTTTTGTCAACAGAAACAATGTCTTATATTAAGCCAGATGTTATAGCTAGGAAAAAAATAAAAAAACTAAGCACATTTCAAGTGTGCAAAGAACTGAAGAAAGTTTATGTACCTTAAAGCTTTCCATCTGCTCTAATACAAGGTATTTCATCTCCCTACAATCCTTCTCTTGTTTATAACCTTGGAGCATCATAAGCATGCAAAATTTTATATTTATTTGATATGACAAATCTCTACGTAATAGAATAGTCAGTAGGCCCCTGGGAAATAAGCTGGTTTGATTTATAGAGAAAACGTTAATGCTTTTTTTTATTACTATTTACAGAACTAACCTGGGCTCAGGTTCTAGCTATTTGCTTGGCTGGTTGATATTTTGCAGTGGAGTGCTTGCTCTTTTTACTATATGAGAGTCAAATCTACTCACAGTTGGAGTTAACACTCACTAAAAGCCTTGCCACAAATGTTGCTTTCTCACAAATATACAATTTTATAAAATCAACATTTTTCTGACCAAAAGGAATCTCTCAAAAAAAATTTCCATCCAACCCTTTGTCTATCTGTGGAGTCAGAGAAAAATAATTAATAATATAAAAAATAACAGAAAGCTGGAGTAAAAATAATGCTAGAAATAAAACATTATGATGTACATAATGGTTTCTGTTAGCCTCGACTTGGGAGTGGGAAGATTTAATAAAAAGCAGAAAAGCAGTTCTCATTAGTGAGCAGGCAATTTCCAGAATGAAGAGCTCTTGAAAACAGCTGTGAAGGGTTGGCCCTGCATGGACACCCTGTGCCCACCAACATTGCTCTGTCCGTCCTCAGCACAGTGGGGAAAAAAATATAACTAAATTCTCAAGGATGGAGAAAAGGACAGGGAGAGGTCACTCACCAATTACCATCATGGGCAAAACAGACTTGACTTAGACTCAATTTATTGCCAATAAAATCAGAGTACGGTAATGAGAAATAAGAGCTAAATCTTAAAAACATCTTTCCTAGAAACTCCTCCCCTTTGGCAGCTCAGGAGCACAGGGAGTGGGGGCTGTGGTCAGTCCATCACACTTTATCTCTGCTGCTCCTCCCTCCTGCCACTCTTCCCTGGCTCCAGCCTCGGCTGCCTCTCACAGGAGACAGTCCCCAAGAAACTGCTCCAATGTGAGTCCCACCAGCTTCCCATCGGGCCACAGCCTTCTTTAAGTTTCCACCTGCTCTGGCAGGGCATCCTCCAGGGGCTGCATGTGGATCTCTGCTCCAGTGTGGTCCTCCATGGGCTGCAGGGGCACAGCTGCCTCACTGTGGGCTGCTCTGTGGGCTGCAGGGGAATCTCAGCTCCAGTGCCTGGAGCACCTCCTGCCCCTCCTTCTGCATGGACCTTGGGTCTGTTCCTGTCACATATTCTTGCTCCTCTCCCTTACTGCTGTCACCCAGAAGTTTTCCCCCTTCTTATGTCTGTTACCTCAGATGTGCTTCCATCATGGGTGCTGGGCTCAGCTTTGGCCAGTGGTGGGTCTGTCCTGGATCTGGCTGGCATCAGACATGAGAGAAGCTTCCAGCAGCTCCTCACAGAAGACACTACTGCAGTCCCACACCACCAAAACCCAATACAATACCTGGTTTGAATTAAAAGGGGAAAAGGGGGATTTAAGTCAGATCATGACTATAGAGTTCTCTCATAAAGGATATAATTGCATAAGGCCGTTATAAGGTGATGAGAAAAGTGAGAGAATATCGGTTTTATTTTAAAAATAGAGGGAAAAAAACCAAACAGAAAAGGAGGGGTTTACCCTTCCACAGACATCTTAAAGAGAGTCCAAGTTAACTCTTAGAATCTCCTTTTCTCCATGGCTCTGAAGTACAACTACACTTTCTTTTCAAGAATCAAGACTATAAAAACTGTACTGTCACACATTGTTCAGATACCTGTAAGGACTCTTTCCATCTGCTGCCAAGTATTCCCTGATGAGTTGCCTTCATAAATCAGCCTCATTTTTCATTTAACTTTTCACCTGTCTGATCGTGACAATAAGCTGCATCTGTTTTTATAGCTGCTGCCAGGTGCCACAGAGGTACAACTCTACCTCTGACTGGGTGGTAGTACTTTAGGGGTCACTTGATGAGACTAAACTTTTAAGTCCAGGCAGCTTGTTTTGAAATTCCTATCATTAAAATGAGAATAAGGAATGAAAAAATAAATATTGGTCAACCAGCATAGAAATGCTGAAGAGTGAATTATTTCTTTGCAGACCACAATATTTTAAATAACAATCAATACAAAACAGGCCTCACTCTCTAATTAATATTTTTTGCCATGACATTTCAGAAGGAATGTAAAAGATGATGTACATGCCTGACCTGCTAGTATCAAACCAGAGCACAGCAGCCTCCTTTTTCAGCAGTCCAGGAAAATACCCTCTGTACACATTTGGTCCCATCAATAACATTAAAAAGAGTAGTTGGTCATAATGTGGTCAAGATTTCTATACCTTCTGTGGGGCAGAAGGGATGAATTCTTTCTCCATCAGGGTTTTCCATATCTTGTCCCATTTACTGCTAACCATCTCTGCTAATCACCAACTACATTTTCAGTTGGGGAGGGGAGGGGAGAGGAGAGGAGAG
>VWYO01007455.1:302004-323215 GCA_013400275.1 Rhadina sibilatrix
CCCCCCCCCGCCCCTTCTTGCTGCCTGAAATGTAAATGGGAAGAAACAGCAGCCTGTCATATGGAGCCCTCTGAGGAACAAGACATCCCAGCTTATCTCTCTGCTCTTGACTCCTTATTATCAGGCATCCCACAGGCTGGAAGCCTTTTCTGTTATTCCAGTCTATTGTAGAGGATGCATCTTTATTATTATTTTGACTTTTTGTCTGCTTTAGCCCCCTACAAGTTAAAACGGTCGAGTTCTTTCTGAGTATAAAAACATGGTATATGCATATGCTTATTTTAACACAGATTTAACTATTTTTTTCTCTTTTTCATTTTTTTTTTTAAATTTTTAGGATTCATCCTACCTAACATTAGCTGGCAGGATACTTCTATAAATTTTCCTTACAGGTAAGAGAAGAAGATGACAGTTTTTTCAATCCAAGCACAGACTCCTGTTCAGCCCTCACTTATTCTGTATGGATTTCAGGGAGAGCTGAGACAGCCAGATCCGTCTGTATGCCTGCATCTCAGGCTGTTAATGTTAAATGCATCTCACTCTCTTCCTGCTAAAACTAATCTCAAAAACTGAAAAATCAACACTTACTAATTTTTTTTTAAAGTTAAATTTTATCTCCACTGGGCTTTTTTTATTATTATTATTTTATTTAGAGCAGGTCTAGGGATGCATATGGATAAGGATTCAATTTGGATGAGCTCTTTGATTAAGCAGGCGCTTAGGTACTATTCCAACACAGCCACAAGTACTTGCATAGCTGCAATAGGATGGATAGTGTCTCTTTAGCTACTCCTGATGGAGATCAAGGACACCACTGTCTGACTGACTGCTTTTAAAAACAGGCTGCCACCAAAAAAGTAAAGCAGAATAGGCTTTACTCAGTGTTCCTATTAACAACACCTAATTCTAACCATCTTCAAAGTAATCATCGAAGTTGAAACAGCAATCTAAGTTCCTTCTACATTTAACAGAGAGATACAGGTATTTCCATAGAACATTTTTCCAGCATCAGTCGTAGGAAGAAATGACATGGCCTTCAAACACATTTGCTTTTCTCCCTTAACTGCAGAAGGAGGCACAACAGCTTCTTCAGACAAACCATCCAAATTTTAAGTAGCTAAAGTTAGATAAGACAAATTTCAGTTTATTTAACTAGTATACATTGTCCATCAGTTATACTTTCATTACAAAAGTAATTATTTAATTCCCTTAGTGCAGCATCTCATTAACTGGAATCCATTTAACCATTTTGGACAGATATCTGAGCAGCAACAGAAGGATATCAAACATGACTGAATGGAGTCTGTGGCAATGAAACTCAGAAAATGCCTGTGTACAATAACCAACTTGAGACAGTGAGACAGTGCTAGGGTGTTCAGCATCACAGCAACGTCTCTCCTATATTTCAGCAAGTAAAATTGGGATATTTTCATATCAATGTATTCAACTTAAAAGTGAGAGTACATAAAAGAGCTGATTGGAGCACGTTGCATGTTGGAGCATGCTGGTTGGAGCATGTTGCTCAACAATAACTTACCTCACAGAGAATTATTGCTGTGTGGAATACTGCACAAAAATACCTAAGAAGTTACTGCAGTTTCAAAAGACTGGCAAGAAATCTGCTCTTTCTGGGGAAATTGCGACATCTGCTGGTTTTTAACGACAAACCTAGAAATGCTTCATCATTGCCGATTTCAGAAGAGGCACACCGTGAGGGCACAGATGTGACTTTGGACAGCCAAATGACACTGACAGCGCTGCAAGACATCAAGACAGGAGGTGAGTTTTTGGAAACCTGGTAAAGTCGTCAAGGATTTAAAAAACAAACAAACAAACAAACAAACAACACAAAAAACCACCATGCAAACAACCAAAAAAAACCCCCACAAAACCACACCAAAAACTGAAGATCAGCTTCACAAAAAGGCTTCACAAAACACCACAGATTACTGGTGTCTGACAGAATTACTCTCAAGACACTGGAAGTCAATATTCAGAAAGAAAGTTTAAGTTCAATTCTCTGTGTTTCCTCTTGCTCTCCTACAATTGCACACATAAATATAATTTAACATTGCATTCAAAACATAAACTCTTCCGTTCTGCAATGAGAAGAAAAGCCTTGTAGGGAGAAGTAATAGAAACCAAGAAGTTGCTAGCAATTTTTGCTGGTAGATATTTATTAATTAGAAAAACAATATCACAACGCACTAGGAGTGCCAGCCTGTTCTCAGGTGCCTGTTTTTAAATAAATGGTAAAAAACAGAACAATCATGAATGTGATTTTTAAAGGTATGTTAGTTTTCACAAGCAAGAGAGGATGAGTTTGACATGCTCTGAATTGCTCTGCAGAAATCTATTCACAACTAAACACTTGCACATCTCCCAGCAACTGCTGCTTTACTTCAAACGTGTGTGAAGCGATCTATTCATAAACTGTGTGCACAATCATATTCTTACACCACTTTTGAATATTTGCAATGAAAGACAGCTCATAAAGTCAAGAGGAAGTTGTATTTTTAAGTATGGAAATTAACACTGAAAATAATCCCAACAGGAGCCCCTTGAAGGCCAAAAGTCTGGACCCATTCTTCTCAGCTTAGAATTAAACTGAAATAGTGTTCAATGCTTTTATGACCTCCAGATTGCTTTATTATAAGTATGATATATCAGACATGGCAAAGAGGAGTCAGGTACAGCCTTGATTGCAGGAAAATAGATTATTTTCTCATCCATTCAGGGTATAATGAACAAAAAAGTATTTTTGTTACTGTCGGCAACATGCCTAGAGCTGGGGTCCTTAAGAAACAGAGAGCTTTTGCAAAATCTGCTACTGTTTAACAGACCTCAGCAGCACTGATTTCTAAACCAGGAAATTAACAGAAGGCTGCAAAGAATTAAGTGTCTCCAACTGTATCCTTCAAGCATTCCGATAAATTCATCAGCATATTCTTGACATAGACCAGATAAAACACAACATTGACAGTGCCATCACCTGAGGCATAAAACAGGGGTTTTTCTGCATTCTTGTCAGCAACTTGTTTTAAAAAAAATCCCAACAGGAGGAGAAAAGACTAGAGAAAAAAAAAACTTTTCAAAATGTCAGTACCCAGAATTATGCCCACGTGTTCAATAGGAAACCAGTCACTGAAAACCTGGAATTGGCATCACTGTACTTTGATGCACAGTAGAAAAACACTTCCAAGGCAGAACTGGCAAAGGACCAGCATCTGCTACCTGCTAATTAACACTTTAAACACAGCATTGCAGGTGGCTGAAACAGAACAATGCAAACCTGGAGCGTACTGGCATGCCAAATCCCGCTCCACTGGGAGGGATCTTGCTCCCTCCCTCCTCGCTGCAGAATCCATTCCAGAACCGCCTGCAGTCTTCTGAATTTGTCTCTTTCTTCATTGCCTTGACAGCCAGTATTATAGTTATTTAGATGTTGTGTAACTGTATTACTTAATGTTTGCACAGTGCTTTGAATATGTGAATTGCTATCCAGCTATTCAGTGTTATTATTTCCATTAGGATGAACCATAAAAGCGTATTGAAAAAGACGGTGCTTAAGTTGAATAACCTCCTTTAGAAAGGAATAGCAAATCCATCAGGTCTTGTCAAGATGTTCCACTACCTAAATATTTGAAACTATGTCTGCCTTTGCAGTACACACACACATACATGGACCTGCATATTATTTTATTTCAAAGATCAGTATACTGGTTTAAGTAGTCCTTCAGTTTATTACTATCAAAGAGAAAACATAAAACCCTACACCATGAATATAATAAAGATTCGGTTAAGTTAAAATTTAATAGCATGTCTTAATGACAGTATTAAAAAAAACTAACCTTGGAAATCAAAATTAATGACATTCCTCGATGTCGCTCTAACTGTCTCGACTTTGTATCTTGTACAGGTCAGACTAGTTTTATTGATCCAGGGAAATAAGGCAGAAAGGTTGTGCAAATGTAATTATACTATTAATGTTTTAAAGACATAAATTGTAATGTGTATACTGGAACCAAAGCAAAATTACTTTTCTAATTCCAGGATTACTATTAAGAAGAGTCATGCCTCTCAGTTTATTGTATCAGTATGTCTACAGTAGTATAGACTAATAACTTCATGGCAGCTTGACTTGCTATATCCAGAATTCTGTGGGTATGAAAAGCTGCATAGTCAATCAATTGAAAAAAGAAAAACAAAACACCACAAACAACTGTTTTCTGACCATACGAGCATAGATAATTCCAATCCTTTCAGAGAAAAACACTAGCTAGAATAAAGTTTCCTAACTTAAAAGTAATTAGGATGGAATGAATTGAAAAGACACTCTGAAGAAGACTGGTAATAATTGTGGTGGATATAGAAGCCTCTATGTTTGCACAGAGGGTTTTTTAATAATGCATGGATAAAAATAACAAACCTACTTGTTAGAAGCTAGTCCATATCTTCCAGCTGTAGCTTTTCATTTAATGAGTTATCCCTCTCTTTACAATACATGCCTCATTTAAAAAGATTGATAGATTGATATTACTGAAGTGATAGCTTCAAAGAACATGTCACGTCTGATGACAAGGTATGTTTTCTTTAAAGATGAAATCAAATGAAACATTTACTTTTTAACACACAGTCTAAGGATCTCAGTTCACATTTGTTGGTTCAGAGGAAGTCTGGAAGTACCCACGGGTTGAGCATTCTAACAGATTGTCAGGTAAGATGGAGGCTGTGAAAAAAAGTTGGGTTTCATTAGTATTTGGTCCAATTTTTGGGGACTATAGTCTAAGAGAATTAATCAGTGTTTGAGAAAAAGGATTAATCTGAGACTCATGCTGATATCACCATCCTTCTGAACCAGTCACTAGAGTCTCTGTTCCAGCCAATAAAGGAAAATAGGCACTTTTAGAGATAATTTATCCCAATGTGGATTGCAAAATGAAACGGATAGACCTCCATAGGGGGAGACTGGAATGAATAGTAAAATTGGGAGACAAATAGATTCCACATTGGCTCCAATACTACGACCAGTAATTAATTGTCATGACTGTGTCTAGAAGAGAAAACAAAATGTCTTGAACATTTCTGTGTTGTCTTCCTCTCACCACCTCTGTTTTAGAAGAGGAAAGGCAGGGACCTTAAATCCCTACATGAGGCTGCCTTGATGGCTGCAGATTTATTCAGGAAATAGAAGCTGCAGTTTAACATCTCATCTCTGGCTTTCCCAGCTGTCCTCGCTTAGTTACTTGGCACTTCCCTAGGCCAAGAACCCTTGGGAAACTGCCCTGGCTAAGGGAAGACATCCAGGAGAACAGAACAGCTTCTCCTCTTTCTTCATTTTGGAAGAAAATAGGGAAAAAAATTCCCCCAAAGGTCAGAGTAAAAAATAGTTTAAAAATAGTTTAAAAAAAAAAAAAGAGCTCTGTAATGAGCAGAATAATCAGATTTTCTCCTCCAGCCTTGCCTCTGAAGCTTCCCTTCATCAGACCAGTGAGATGGTTGATACATAAACACCATTGCTGCCTCTGTTCTAGCATCCTTTCAGCCTCCATTTGGACCTTCTCTGCAGATTCCACTTCTGTTATCTCTCTGTTTGTTAGAGCTGTTCATTAAACACATCCAGAAGGAAAGGCAGAGTGAATCAAGCCTGTGTTACTATAAGGCTATTTCCAGCCACCCTCTTCACTCAGCTTGTTCCTCCCGCTTCCTGGACCTCACCATGAGTTTCCCTACTCACTCTGTTGGCCTTTGGGCATGGACTGGCTCTCACAAGTGACATCCATATTGTTAGACAAATGAGTAGAATGGGGAAAACTCAAGCCCCGGACCTGTAAACATCCACATCTATTACTACTTATTCCTGATTCTTATCTTCCTTTCAGTAGCAGTGTAAATGTCAGCACAGTGTCCATGAAATCCTTGGTATGACAGGGAGCTTCACAAGCTCTGCCTGAACAAATATTCAGCAGTGATGCTTCTCCATACAGGCAGCTCTGAAGAGCTTGTCCTTCCTTGCAGAGCCTCACACTTTCACTTCTAAATTAAACCCTTGGCAGCCTTGCACATCTGCCAGAAGAGCTCTGCACAACACAAAGTACATTGTGACTTCTCCATTGGCTGAAGGTCACATCTCAATCAGTTAAGGAAGAGCCTGTATGTTCTTCAAGATATTTTCCATACACAATTTCAATATGGCCTGAAGTAACTGCTGTCTTTTTCTTAGACTAAATATTCTGAAACAGCAATAAGCTGTTGAAAATGAAGTCATATCTTCCATCAAAGATATGACTACACTGTGCTCAGAAACACTGTCTGGAGACAGCCAAAAAGGAGAAGTATTTTGCTGATCTTCTGGCACCTCCAGGAAGACTAATGAATCCATCAAGGGAAGGTCAGAAAAGGCAGCACCATATCACTTCCAAGTCACTGCCACAGGAGCACAGAACCTTCTCCTTCAGGTTTTTAATTTAGCAAGTAGCTGCCTTTAGCAGAAACCATGCAAGAAAAGGTTTGGGCTGAAATAATTTAGCTGTGTGGAAGGATGGAGCAAAGCAAGTGGAGGGAGGGATGGAGGGAGAAGCTGTAGTACATATAAAGTCACAGACTTTATTTCCTCCACACCAGTGATGGGAGGAAGTAGAAGGAACATCCTTGTTGCAGAGAGAGTTCCTCTGAGAACAGATAATCAGAGAAAGCTATCATTTATCACTCTGGCTGTCACTGTGCTGCTATTAACTCTGACTCAGTTCCAGCATTTCTGCATCAAATGGTATTAACAGCAGCCTTGTGGAAATTATTGTTTCTTTGTTATAGAAAAAAAAAGTTATCAGATACATGTTATTCCTTTTATCTAAATAGTTTCTGCTATTTGCTTTAGAAACAAGCAGGAAATAAAGGAAGCAAGAGGAAGACAGTTCTGAGAGCACAGAACTGAAAAAGCGAATGTTTTTTGTAGGGAGATGCTTACGTAAGGTGAGCAGGTATGAAGAAAAAGTTATAAAAGAGCACTGGCTGTCAGGTTGAAGATGCCCATTGCAGAGGGGTTGGACTAGATGACCTTTAAAGGTTCCTTCCAGCCCAAGCCATGCAAGTATTCTGTGATCAGTCAGGTGGTTCTGAGGTAGCCCTAAGGTGGTACATTCTGAAATGCCAATTTTACTTTTAAGGCAAAACGAAGGAATGGTGTCCAATTACCCTTTTCTACAAACTGCCACTAAGGAGAGTTGTATGTCTGCTTTCAGAGTAGAGAAATATTCTCAACAGCAATATCCAACATTTTGGGGCTCAGTAAAGTGAAATACATTTTGCACTAGCTAGCAGTAGGATTGGAATAAATATTCCATTTCTTCTCAGCAAGTCTGAGAAGAATCTGTCCAGATTCCTAATCTGGAATGTATATTAAAACTGTTTAGATGCCATCAGCAACTAATTCAAATTATAAGTCAATGACTGGCATAGAGAGCTTTAACATCTTAACTCATAAGACAGATTATTGTAGCAATTAGCCTACAAACAAATTTTGTAGTGAAGAATCAGCCAGGTATTCTTCCAACTACTGATAAGTTTAAGGTCCAAAGAACACAATGAAGAACTTTCTAGTGAAGCAAAGTTCAAGCTTGTTCAAGCTGTTTTTTACACTAGCTCTGCAGAGGAAAGTACTAGACAAGTATAATGCCAAAATTTGGAAGGTACACCAATCTCCTACCTTTGTATATTGCTGCTCAAAACATCTCACTGAGGTTACTGTTCTTCACTTATTTCCTGTTCTTATTCCCCCACCCTAGCACCTCTACTTCAACCCTGCCCATGACCTACAAGAACCAGAGATTTTCAAATTCAAATGTGCCTCAGGAAGCTGCAACTGTGCAGTGACGCCTAGGACTTCTGCCAGTGGAAAAGAAATCAGATTCCCTTTGAATGGCTGTTGAAGGAGAGATACAGTCCCTTGTCACAGAGAAATGCACTAAGCTCTCTCCTGGCAGCCCACTGCTTTACATTGCATGTTGCATTATTAGTGTTGTCTTCTGAAAACACTCAGAATGCAGCAAGAGTGAATTTCACAATATCCAAAGGAATTTTACAGACAAAGAATTGACCAGTTATTAGTGTCGATGGCATGGAGCTTCACACCCCACCAGACGTGGTTGTCAGTAGGGCTTAGCAGGAGAGCAGCTGCAGTCTCTTTCTTTGGATCTGCCCCACTACATCCTCTCTGGGAGCCCAAAGTACTCCTGTGTCCCTGAAAGAAATCATTTCATTTCTGTCAGGTAGTTATGATGAGAAAATAATTAGGAATATTGTGGGTGTTTCATCACATACTTGGTTTTCATGAGATACTTCCGTATAGAGAGAAAAAACATGCCTTAACATAGAATTTGTAAAGGAAGGTTATATAACCTTCCCACAGATGTAAAAGTTCATTTTATCTATTTTCAGGCTTAAGAGAAATACTTTTGTTCCTCATCATTCATGTCTCTCTATAAATTTGTCAGTGGGAATGTGACAGTGTCACTCACTCAAAGGCAGCACAATCCCAAGGAATATTTTGCAAATGTTACATCACAGATAAAATAAGTACCTGACAAACCCCATCCTTAGAGAGGTCATTCACTGTGTAGAAGCAGAGACAGCTTTCAATGCAATCAGTTGTCTAAGGACTTTTCCAGAAATAAGTGTACCAGAGCCCTCACAATATTTGGTGCTGCACAGCTGAGGCCTAAGATGTGATGTCTGTCTAAAAACATTGAGGAACTCATAGATAAAAGTTATGTTCAACACTTAATGCTTCATGGTTCCAGACAATCTTGAGCTCTATGGTATATTTTCCTATTTCATTTTGAATGTATTTCATTTATTTTATGGCTGCTACTTAGTATATGTGTGTATACACATATGGATGTATATGAGTATATGTAGTGTGTGGTTGGTACTGACTACTTACTTGCTGAGAATCCTTCCTCAGCATGTTATGATTTTAGCAAAGAATGTGAAAGAAAGACAAAAAGATGGAGCGACAAAATCTCATGCCAAAGAATTTTCTTTTGTACAATGAAAGGAGAGGGAATAGATTACTATGAAGACTGGAAATATAAACTAAAAATAAAATAGAAAGAAAGGGACAGAAAATTAAATTTTTGGGCTAAATATGCTGTCTCCTTTTATTTAAAGGCTACCAGAGAAGTTCATAAGATGGATGGTTTATATTTCAGACAGTAATACCTTTTACAGTTTCTCCAAAACACACCTCTATCCCACAGTGCAGCTTTTCTCTCTCTATTATCCTAATATGAAACAAAATTGATTCTGACTGCATGAATCAGAATCCTTATTCTTATTTTTCCCTTTTTCCCTTATTAGTAGGGGAAAAATTCCAGTAAGATAGCAACCTTTAAGTGCTTTAACATATTAGTGAACTCAACACTTTCATTTTCTCACAGATTTGAACTGGTCTCTCTGCTGTTACTTGTATTGTCATTTTTCAAGGCAAAAACTGAGTCCATGTTTCTATGTTAGCCCATGACCCAAACATGGAAATACTAAAAGAGGTTTCTGAAACAGCCAAGTGCCTGCTCAAGGAACTAGGAGATGAAGAACATAATCCAGGTTGCAGATGGTTCTTAATTCTGATAAAGCTGTAATTTTCATGTTCTTTTCTCCTCTGATGATCTTAGAGCATTTTTGAGGGGGGAGTGCCATCCCCTCTCCATCTTTTATACATCTGGCTACAGTTTAGGACAGTTTTGCATAAAGCCCATCTGCCTGTTTCTAAGTAAAAAAAGGAAAAAGACATATTTCCATGTCTTTTCATGATAATTTAAGGGTGGTGAGCAACACTCTCTGTATCTTATCCCTGCCTACATTTCCAGTTACAAGTATCTAGAAAGAGAAAATTGTTGGTGTAGTTAAACTGCATATAGCAGTAAACTGGAACTAGCTGTACTAGAAAGATATTCGAGTGAAATTCCTTATTCCTGCCCCAATTGCTCCTTTGTCCAGAACTAATATACATAAAATTGTAAAATAATCTGGGGAGAGACTTCATAAACATTATGGTTAAAAACCTTTATCTTCGCTGATAACATATTCAAAATTTTCAGTAATGTTTGGCTTATACATTTGATCAGAACTTTAATGGAAGGACCTTTCACACAACGTATTTGAGTAACAGAGAGAAGTGAAGCATTTACAGGGCAAATAATAATACATATTTTTCACTGTACTAACTGTATATTTAATATTTTCTGTCATTGTTTGTAAAACTCACAGTACCAGGGCTGTTTCGACAGTTGAACTTTACTCAATGACTTTGTCAACTTCATTGTCTTTCAGCATTATTCAAATATTCTCAATTAATTTTAGAGTAATGGGAATTTTGGAAAGCAAAGATTGTAGTGAATATTTGATGAAGTAATGGTATGTCAACAGTCTAAGCATGGCTTGATTATGGAAATGAAATTTGGGCAGGGAATTAAACTATTAAAGTAGAAAATGTCTAATTAAATGGAAACCATGCATTAAACTTCACTTATTCTTTACACAAGAATTATTTTTCAAGTTCCATTTAAGTAGTATTATACAGCAACATATAATTAAAAATCTAATACGACCTTCAAATTCTAAAAGACATCCCACTCTTAACAGGAAATAGCAGCCCACTTTTAACAGGAAAGAACAACCTCTTTGAGTGATTTTCATTAACTGAAACAAATTTCACTTTCAAAATTTATTTGATGCTTTATGTTTAGCATTCAGAACACAGAACTGACTTCAAGGAAAAGATAAAAACAATAAGAAAATGTATTCACAAGTGTACGCAGTATTTATACATCTTCTAGATAGCAGAGGAAAGGCTCTCAGCTCCTGAATGTCTCATAAACATTAGCATGCATATTCTTTAAAGTTTATACCCAAAAGCTCATCATCTGCTTATTATTTACTGAATGTCCCTCTCCCAGTTAACACATTTCAATAATTCAGTCCCAAATCAGAAACAATTGCACATGATTTGCATTTGCAAAAAATCATGAATAGAAGAAAGTCAGCCTGCAGATAGCACAGGGACTGATGGCAATGCTTGCCCAACCCCTAATGCCAATTAAAGAGATGACAGATTGATCAACTTATTTTCCAGCAGAAGATCATAGAATCACAGAATTGTAGGATCATAGAAGCCTAGAATGGTTTTGGTTGGAAGAGACCTTAAAGATCATCTCATTCCAACACCTCTGCCAAGGGCAGGGATACCCTTCAGCAGACTGGGTTGCTCAGAGCCCCATCCAGCCTGCCCAGCCAGGGATAGGGCATCCAAAACTTCTCTGGACAACCTGTGCCTCACCACCCTCTGATGGATTCTTCATGATATACATTGCACCCTCCTATATTTAGACTTCTTTATCCTGATGCCCAGCTTTGTCCTCAAATGAGACAATTCAAATGTTGTATCAGCCATCCCTGTGTCATTGCAATGTCTCAGAGGCCAAATGACAGTGTAGGATGGTGATGTGGCTGATTAAACAAAGAACAGAGACAGGTTTCCTGTCTCATCCTCATGATTGAGCATATCATCACTGAAAGAAAAAACACAGGGATAGTTTACTTGGTTAGGAATAATTTTTCCAAGGAGAATGAACCTTTGTTCACATTCGATAAGTGATTTCAGATGTAAAAAGATACCTGAAAAAAGTGGAAATTATTTGCTTCTTCATTTTTAGATGAAGAAATGTGATGTTTTCAATTTAAAACCCTTTTTTTTAATTTTATTTTTGTTTTTATATGTAATTTTATTCCCAAGTGGAAATCCCCAAAGTGAAAAATCTGTTAGAATTACATATTTTTAGTCTACTTACAATCTAACTACCAGAAAAGCCAGAACAACTAGCTATAGATGGGAGACATAGGTAGACAGCAGTTGCACCTTCCTAGCAGTTTAAATTTTGCCAAGCTATTTCCAAGCATGCACACAAGTGATTGAAAAGATCTTAAGAGTGAGACCTCTGACTGGGTCATGAAGTTGTCCTACCAAAACCTGACATGTCTGAGGGAGAGCTCAGCAGAATTTGCTTGAAAATTTAATTCTTGCTGCAAAAAGCTTTTATATTCTTAAGTTCAATTAATTTCTCACTGGTTGTTTGGTAACATCATGCATCATCCTAAATAGCCTGACAATGCTATGTTCTTGTAAAAACTACCTGGAAATCATCCCACAGCATATACAAAAACAAAAACTGATAGCAAATTCTTCTCAGAACACCTGTAAAATCAGGAACATGAATAACTAAACATCAGAATAGCACAATTATTTTAAAAATTGTTCTAGCTGGCTAGCATAATTACCCATGTCACCCCAAACCAGTTTTTCCAGTGGAGTTTGCATCTCCAGATCAGCACTAAAGTGCTGAGTATAGCTAACACATTTGAGACATCAGGGAATTTAAAGACTGAGAAAAGCTGCTGAGGAGAGAAAGTAATGGTGGTTAACACCAAATGAGATCAGGAGAAACCCATCAGTATGAAACAGGCTGTGTAGAATATCTCCCAGTATGGCAATTGCATTAATGAGCATTTTTTGGTTTCATGAAGCCAAGTTGTTACAGACACTGGACTGTGATACCAATTACACCCTATGAAATATAAACAACTCATAAATGTAGAAAACTGCTCTAAATCCTGCAATCAGCTAACATGCAGATTCACTAGGATGATAATGGTGTGAATTTCCTTGCTCCCCAGGTTCTGACATGGGAGAGTTAACATGCATGGATCAACAAGAAAAGGGGGCAGTGAAATACTTTTGCTAATGTGGGGAAGAGCTCTTCAGCTCTGGAGCAGGAAGCGAGGTTAATCATGCATGACTCAAGACATGGTGGTAAAAGGACCTGAACACAGGAAATTCAGACCTAGGATTTAGCGAGATACAAGAACTGCAATTCACTCTCTGCCAGCTATAAGAGACTTTCTGACTCTAACACCTCTGTGTTATGTCCCAGCACAGCCAGACTCAGAGCTCTTATGAGAGCACTGAAGAAAGATTGTTACTCACTTAGACCCTTCTTTAATGATGCTTTAAAGACCCAGTAGACCTCTGCTCTCGCCCCTTAGAGACTTTTATAATGGGGCCAGCACACATTTTCCAGGGGATGCTGGATGTCCCATCCCTGAAAACATTCAAGGTCAAGTTGGACTGGGTCTTGTGTAACCTGCTGTAGTTGAAGATGCCTCTGCTCCTGGCGAGGGAGTTGAGCTACATGGTTTTTAAAGGTCCCTTCCAACCTGAGCTATTGTATGATTCCACAGTTCTACATTGCTGCAGATCTGTTTTCAACTGTTTGAGCTCAGTAAGTACACAACAATATCACCAGCAGAACTAAAGAATATTCAGGACAAGGAGTCAAGACAGAGGAGATCAGGCAGAAAGAAACACACGGATTTCTTTAGAATTACTCTGTCACAGTTCATTCTGACCTAAGGTCAGAGTTTCTCCCTTTCTTGTCATTATATTAGTTTTGCTGGTTATTTTTGTGGAGCAAATTTCTTCCTTACCCATTGAAATAATTGGCAAAGTATATATAGTCTATAAGTAGACTCCATCTCCTTTCACTTCTCTTTTTTGGAAAGGAATACATTACCATGCTTTCTAGTTACATTGCAACAAAAATGCTGTAATAAAATTCAAAGGGAAAAGAAGAATCTTCTCTGGATAAATATCCAGATTGCATCCTTAATATGACATATCATATGCCATACATGTAATTGATGGCTCTAAAAGCTATTCCTACTTTTCAGTATTGTCTTGCTGTTGTCAAGGAGTCTTTTTGTAAATACTTCCTTTTGGAAAAATATAGTCACAAAACACTTTCCAGGTTTCCACAACTGCTGCATTGTTTAATTTATTTTGATTTATTCTGTGTTTACATCTGCTTTCAGTCTTTGTGTCCCCTCCTCTGAGAATCCACCTAGCCTACGGTGATTTCCAAAAAATTGATTGGGAATTTCATGTTACAGTCTTCCTCTAAAGAAAAAAAAAAAAAAAGGGGGGGGAGGGGGAGGGTGGGGGATTTGATTTTTTCAGTCCTCCCCCTGAAAGATTTGTGAAGTACAGGATATAACTGTAGAAGATGTAAATAAGAAACAGAGCTCCCAAGTCATCTATGATGCACAGTTATTTCACTGGAACAAGAGGAGCTTTTCCCTTCATTGCCTCATCATAGTTTGTTCCAGCTCTTGGCTAGTATTTCCAGTAAACCTCATAGACCCATATGAACCATAGAAGTAAAGACACATAGTTTTAACCTCCATTCAGCAAAACACAGAGTGCCTTTACTGCTAACAAAATTAAAACATAAGATTCAATTCCTCTGAACAACTTTCTCAAAGTCATCTTCTCACTTCATATCTTCCCTTGTATATTTGCCATTTGATATCCTTTTAATTGTAGATCTAATTTCAATTATGTGGCTAAAACATTGGTGTTTTTTAATCATCCTTAGCTATGGATCAACTGAAAAGATTCATACAATGGGTGAACACCACAAAACTTACACCTGTAAAAATGCATGTTTATTGCAGATTTCCTCATGAAAGTGTGAGAGTACAAATCCGTGTTAGCAGATGTTGCCCCTGACAGCCATGCAGTTTGAAAGCTGCTTGAGATTTCCTAAGAGCATTTTCTTCAGGGGAAAAATAAAAAAAGTAGAAATAAAGAACTCTGTTGTCTTCCTCTCCCGTCAGTTTTCAAAGGCAATGTACTCAATTATTCCTGCACTGCAGCACAGCAGTAATGAGGAGGCTTCTCCCATCTGGCTGACTCAGACATATCTTTCATTCTTCTGGCTTTTCACCCCAGTTCATGATATAAGGAGAAGTTGTGCATGTTACTAACTTTCCACTCTGATTTTTGTGAGAGCTGTGACTATGGATAATGATCTGCATAGACTTTAGAATTAGCTGGATAAGTCCTTTCTCCTGTGAAGAGAAGCAGCCTTTGCCTTTTGTATGCATTTTCAAATTGACTTTTGGGGACATATAATTCAGAGGGAATCAACCCACTGATTTTCCAAAATTTGACATGCATTCCAAAAATAAAAGCTGATTTGAAAGGCAGAATATGCATAATTGCAGTGATTTCTGGTTTTCCTCTTTACTGCTTCTGGGTTTCTTCCTTTACTGCCATGTCTCCTCCATTTCCTATGTCCCTCTGTTAAAATATGAAGTTAAATAGTTTCCAGATGCAATTTTACTGCTCCCTACCCACATAATGAAAACTAAAAGACACTGTAGGATCCCTGTTGAGGCACCACTATCAATAAGTTTGGCAAATAACCACCATAAAGCTTTTTTATTGCTCTGCTGATTTAAAAAGTAAGTCATGGAGAACTGAATGATGTGCAATAACGGTTTAATAGTAACAGATTCACTTTGGGGATGTCATATGTCTTTTGTTTAAAATATGCATAAAAACACACTGGATACATTTTGGCAAGTGAAACCTTTCATAGGTTATAGAAATAAAGTGTAATTAATTTGTGGCTTTATTCAGTTACATTTATGTGCTAAACAAGGCTGCTGAGAAAAACCACACCATGTTTATTCCTAAAGTAAAATACTTATGCAACTTTACTTTGATTTTCTTTAGCCTTTCAATAAGGTCAGTTTGTACCTTTTTGGTTTATAATAACAAGCAAAGAAAACCAACCAAACAAAAAACCACTCTCCGATTTTGCATTTTATATTGAAGCAAATTTAATGCTTCTGTCAGGCATTATTTACACCTAGAACTCAAAGTAAAACAACAGACTCTAGAAATCTAAATGAGGGAGTTTATCTTTCTAATCCTAAATTTTAAATGTAGGAAAAGTGTAAGATTCAAAGTCACCTATTTGAATTTATCTAACAAATTGTTAGTCTCATGGTTGGTTTTTGTTGTTGTTGTTGTTGTTGTTTTTCATGAGGACTTTATTCCTCCCATTAAACAAAATAGAAAATAATTTGGTTTTTTTGGTCCAGACACACTATATTTCTACTGCATATCAAATATTCTTGAAACTTACCTTGGACCAGATAATGCTCTTGGAAACAAAGTATGAACCATAATACCAAAATGGATGGAAAATGTTAATTTCTATATGCAAAGTTTTTCATGTAAGCCTCATATTTCTGAATGTATTCTTAGGATGCTAACAAGTACACCTGACCAGTGCAAATGAGAACTCAGGTCAGGGAATCAACCAGTTTCTTTCAAAACAGTGCAGTAGGTAAGGATTTACTTAAATGAAGAAGATTATATTGGGCTACTAATTTTCAAAAGCTAAGGAGAGTAAGAATGACCTAAACATGAGATTTTAAAATGAAAAAAAAAAAAAAATAACATCAGTAGAAATTAGTGAACTGGTAAAAAAAACCATTTAAAAAACTTTAGCCCTCCTAAAATCTCGATCTGTGTGCAGAAGGAAGGACAGAGGAAACCAGTTACCTGCCCACAGCTCCTCCTCAGGAAGGTTGCTCTCTAGACCTGTACTCCAGATCTCTTGCCTTGCAAAGTTTCACTCCAACCAGGATATGGCAGTCCCTTGGCCTCCACTCATACAAGAGCATATAAGTTGAGAAGTCCAGATTTCTTCCTTTCCCTTCTCTTGGTTCTTCAATTTACTTTCTTCCACACACAGTCCAGTCTCAGGTCACTGCAGCTTTTGAGCTCTTCCTTATTCTCCAGATGAACAACTTGCTGCATGACATCAGCTGGATTCTCCGTTGAACAAGGCCTTGTGACAGCATCCACTTATTTTGTGGTGCAAGTTCAATCAGCACTGGCTTGACCTAAGGTGAAACTTGCAGCAAAAAGCTATAGCTGCTGTGGGAGGAGAAGTATTTCTGTTATATCAATGATGATTTTGCTATTTGTTTTCAGGAAGTATCAAAAAAAGACCTTCTCTTCAATCTGAAGGTTTTCCCTTCCTTTTTGCTATTACACTCAAAAAAAATGCTCATTTTTTTTTTTTAAAGAAAGGACTCCCTTTCTTTGGAAACACATTCCTAGACTCCCCAAACTCTCCTGATTTTCTCATTTGCAGTCATTTGAATGAAATTAGCCACTGGTAAAGGAATCTTTCAGCACCTGGCATTTAAGGAAAATAGCATGGCAGGAGACAGAAAACATCTTTGAAATTATTTTTAGAGTAGAAAACTCTGATCTTTGAAAGAAGTGCTTACAGTGTTGGAAATCATATGAAGTCTTGGCTTCCAGTACTAGTTTATATCGTTTTCCCTGGGATTATAGAGACCTGTCTTAAAATCTAAATGCTGCCACGGAAACTGTCTACATTCTTTTACTCAGTGGGAAAAGTATTTTACAAAAATTTCTGCTCCAAACATATTTTTGTTCTATCTCAACCCACTGAGGCTGTAAAACAGAATGGGCACAGCTGCTGAGATGGTCATGATGAGTTGTAGTAGCAGGATGCAATCTGTTTAGGCCATTTCCCATACTGAGATGTAGAGATTACGTGCATTTTATGACATCATTTTGCATATAGATGTCTATGTGAATGAGTCACTAACAAATGATGTAATGAGAGAAGCAGGATCACAAAACACTCACATGGTTTGTAAAAAATTACAGAATTCATATGTAGGGCCATATTGGGTAGAGATTTCTCAATTAGACCATTAAACGTGTTTATCCTGATAGTCCCAACACAGACCACAATAGAACATATGTGAATTGGTCACACACCTTCTCATTTCTCGTCCATCAAGGCCCAAAAAATTAGAAGAAATAACATATTGCAACAGATAAAGCAGTTATTAATAGCTTGCAAGAGAGAAACTCACATTGCTGAGTGGAGAGTTTGGCATACATATTCTTTTCCATCTCTAATTCCTGGGAGCCTGTGGAAAAAGCTATTGATGAGATAGAGATGAAGTATGAGTAATTGCATTATGTCACAATTTTATGCTTAGCATCTGGTGATGATTCTTTCTCCAAAGTAAGAAACTCATATATGACAACAATGAACAATGAATCTGATTCTCATCTTCATTACATTGTGTCTTCATTGCTGTAATTTCAGTCTATTTTTTCTCCTAATATTCAGTCATACTAATATCAGCTGGTTCAGGATGTGAATAGCTAATTAGATTTGCATGATTTCATGCATCTCAAAGAGGAAGCTGAAATTTGCCTGAATTTTTCTGAAAAAAAAAAAGAAAAGAAAAGAAAAAAAAAAAAGTAATGCTAAGAGAGTCAAGATGTACTGCTCTGTAAATAAAATTTGTTTTCATATTCCAGTCAAGTGGAATAGACAGTTTTGTGCCTCCTGAGTGGTTTAGATTACTGACTGGTTTCATTAAAGGTCAAGAGACAACTTTCTTTTAGTGGCTCTGAAATATTGGAGAAGTTAATTTGTTAATCACACAGCCTTTGGTGTGATAGTCTCCATCACCAGACGTGTAGCAGCTAGAGGTGTTATCTTCCACAGCTGCTTGGCCAGCAACCCCAGCGCCCCATTGTATAAAATCTCTTGGTTGCCTTGCTGATCAGGGTCTATTAAAAATACTGAGTAACAGCACTTTAAATTAGAATTAAACATTTGGAGTGACAAGACAAAGTTGGTTTGGATCTCAAGGCATGTCGTGAGTGTTGAATATCACTGCCAGTTCAGACAAACAGATGCTTTAATCTGCTAACACAAGCTATGTCAGTGAACAGGTCAGGTCATACACAGAGTGAGTTTCATTCTGCTTCTGTTTCCCCCTCTGAACAGTTTAACAAGTAGTTGTCTCCTTTTCCAGAAAATTCACCTCAAAGCTTGTAGTCAAAGCAAGTACAGAGGTCCCAGAAGTTTGCACTAATTTGCCTTGAAGGGTGGTGTTAAGTTCATTTGAAATCAAAGACTTTTTGGAAACATATTTCATAGAATCATAGATCTGTCAAATTTGGGAAAGACTTCCAAGATCATAGAGCTCAAATTCTGTTTTCTGAAAACACTGCCTTTCCTTGAGATGGGATAAGGATATGCCATTAGTTCTCTTGGCCACAGACCTTAAGATATTTATCATTGCTAATTGTGTGGACATAAGACCTTCTGCAATCATATGAGCATCATATTTTTAGCTGCTCTGTTCTCAAACAGAAAAGGAACTAATTTTAAGAACAGGTGTTCCAATTACAGTATCATTTATGTGAGGATACTTCAATATTATTTTGGATTACAGCAATTAAATTACAGTCCTAGTCCTTCCAGTGGTACTACCACTGACATCAACAGAAGTCAGGTAAGATCCAAAGGGAATGGCAGGGCCATTGTTCACCTGAGCATCACTTCTACCAAGAGAGATTTTCATACTCATGCCTAATTCATTTCTTGTACACAGTCAAACACTAAGTACATAGGCAAAATGGGAAAGTTCCTGATTCCTTTTACTGGTATAGTTTGAAGGTGAATAGACTGCATTTAAGTTGGTGTAAGATCCATCCAGGGCCCATTTTTTCTTTACCTGGACTGTTTCCCCTCCACAAGCCTCTACATTTCACAGTTCCTTTTTTTGAGATGCAGTGGCAAGGGACACGCTGTGACAGTGCTCCTCGGGCAGAGCTGAACTCAGCCATCCTGCTGCCCGGGTGCTCCAGGGTGACTTTGTGATGCTTGTATCCCCAGTCATCTGTTCTGTTTGTGCTGTATATTAAGTTCTGTACCTTTAAAATGGTTCTGGGAGCGAAGGGGGAGAAAGAAGCAGCACCTGACTCCCACACGGCCTTGCTCCAGCGTTCATCTGAGGCACAGACAGTGGTGGGACAGAGATCTCCTGTGCTCTTAGTTAGTTTAGCTAGCTGGGGCAGAGAAGTTCCCTGGACTGGTTTTTTTTCTTTTCCCTGGGACTGTTTAAATCTGCTCTGGACTGACAAACCCAGAGGAGCAGCGAGGGCGGCACCTGCGGCCGCCGGGCCTGGAGCTGCGGAGGGAGTGGAGCTGGTGAGAGGCTGAGGGAGCTGAGCTGCACCCACGGCAGGGACTGCCTCAGTTTGCCAGCTCTCTTCAGAGCGGCCAGAGGTTTTATTGTTTCATATTATTCATTCTTTGTGCTTGCGGGCATCTTGTTTGTTAAATAAATAGTTTTTTCCACTATTCTTCAAGGAAGTTTCTTACCGGACTGGCTGGGGGGAGGGGCCGTTTGGGTTTGCTTTCCAGAGGAACCCCTTCGGAGGTTTCCTCCCAAATTTGCCCTAAACCAGGACATCAGGACCGTAGGTTGAGCTGTGGCTGACTGTCTCAGCCTTCCCATTTCTGATTTACAGTACACCCCCTAGATCTGCAACCTGACAGTCATATATATTTCAGTTTCCAATTACATATACCTTTCCCTCAGCCATCTTCTTCCCCACATTCCCCTTACCACTCATTCTTCCTGGACTGAGACTATACATAGCTGTAATGCTAATGTCACTTCAGACTAGCCTCAGCCCATTCCCCAGAGATCTTGCTTGTTCATTCCCTGTCAAGGTTGACATTATATAAAAATGGTAGGCCTGAATTAGACTGAAGGCTCATCTCTCTGACAGGTAATGTCCTCCAACAATTTCTCAGATTTTTTGAGACACTGGGATGGTATTCAGCTTCTTAAATGTAAGTGCCTGCTGCTATTTCAGATCCCTGTGTGTTTCTTTCTTGGCAACCAGCTGTTTCTTCAGGAGGTCACCAGTCTTCCACAGATCCTGTGGCATATCTTTCAACTCCAGGCAGATGTGTCATGTATTTTAAGGTGTCTCTTTCTGGCAATAAATCCCAGAAGTCATGTCTCTATATTTCAACACTCTTTGATAAATTTCTGGTCTATGTATTAGCCTACTCTTTTTAATGACACAGTTTTAGCTCTAATCTCATGACAAGGAGGTTTACAAGTTATAAGGAAAAATGCTTTTTTTGGTTATGAATTCTCTATTGCAGTTAACCTGAAGCTGAAGGAGAGGCCTCTTGTAGCCATAGGACAGATGTACACAGGTATAGTTAATTCTTGCTTGCCTTAAACCCATACTTGACACACTAAAATACTGTCACCATCCTTAACAAAGCATATTGTCACATAGCAGTGTATGATAAGGCAAGTTAAAATTTAAATAATAACCATAACTGCAAAACACAAATGGTGACTTGAGATATGATTTCAACAATGGGTTGCACAAAAAAAAAAAAAAAAAAAATGTGCAAGAACTAAAATC
>VWYO01007455.1:329650-341730 GCA_013400275.1 Rhadina sibilatrix
GCTTGCTTGCTTGCCTTAAGATTAAAAACAGGCACAGCCAGAATTTCACAAAAAATTATTCATACCATCAATTTTTAACTGAGATTAATTGACCTTTCAGTACTGTGAACTAATAAGGCTTTCAAGGAACAGTACAGTATTAATTAGAAAGGGGAGCTCTCAATGGTTGCTAAGAAACAAGTATATATTTGTAATCACTTTTTTACCCTTGGCAGCAATGCCTTGTCATAGATTCAAGAATGCTTCTCTCAGAACAAATCCCTGTCGTTTTCAATTAGCAGGCTAAGAATATAAAATCTACTTGCTGATTAGTATAAGGAGACAGGAGGAGGTATGTCTGCTGAAGTAAAGGTAGAGAATCACAAGTAATATCTCTATTAAAGGCCTAAACATGACATGCAGGTCTCAGCATGCTGAATTAGCAGGTCCATAGCATGGTTTTCATCCAGGTCAACTAACAACCTCACAGGGAAAAGCCAGGCATGGTTATGGGGGTAGCAGGACCAGGCAACTCTTCCATCATGCAGCTCAGATGCAATCACCCTCCCTTAGGACATCCAAGATGGCTTTGTCATGCTGATTGGCTTTGGGGCTAGCAATGGTCACCAGCCTGCTTCATCTGCAGCTATAGGATAGTCATAGAAATCCATAGAAATCTGAAAAAAATCAAAGAATGGATAATAATCAAAATTCAAATAGACTGTTGAAAGACAGGAAAATTTATCACCTTTGAAATTTTCCCTCAGAGATGGCTCTTAATTTTTTTCAAATGATGTCTCATATATGATTAGCTTTGTGATGCGCAATTGCACTTCTTTATTTTAAATATTCCCTAGTCCCTGGCAATGTGTGCCTTGGAAAACAACCCACTAAAACCCTGCACTGCATTCTGTTTGTGTGAATTGTTGCCTTTACTGCCATGTGGCCACTTCCCATGGGTGAAGTTAGGAACGTGCTGAAGCATTTACAGAACTTAATGGACTACATAGGAATATGGGAAATCAACTGCATCCAGAGCACTTCCAAAACATGAAGAATAATAAAACAGAAAACCCTAGAGATTTTTTTATTATTATTATTTTCCTTGGAAAGGCTTACTAGTAACAACAGAGCAAGATTTTTAAACAAAAACATGACGTTCATAGTAACATTCCTTTTAAAACACTGTCTGCATGTAAAGAATGACCTTCAGCTTTTGTGAAAGTTATTTTTACAGGGCCCTGCACAGATCATTTTTTGATACAAAGACAAAAAATTCAAAGTTTGAAACTAAACTGAAAATAAGCAAGTTATAAATCACAGAGGAAGGCGGTAAGAGGGAAGTACCTGGATCATTTGGGAAGATGGTCTCAAATAATAATAGGAGTTTGAGAACAATCTTAAAGACATAATTCAGGACCTCATCCTGGTTAACTTAGTGATAAAAATACCAGAGAGATTACTTCCTTTATCAGAGGCTGGGAAAGTTTGTATTTTTAAATTACTGGAATTTCTAAAGGTGATTGAAAAACTTTTGTTGTTGTCTACTGATTGCATCTGGTTTGCCGTATTTACATAACAGATTTATTTTTGTCTCAATGCACAGATTATTTTCAGGAATGGAAGAGAGGTGTTGCCTTCCTCTGAGGCAACAGAAGAAGGAGCATAATTAGCTATGCTGAGATGGATCACAGCTAGGAACAAGGGATTGTGTCTCAGCAAAAAATCAAGGTTAAACACTTTCTCAGACCTGTCAGGATTGAAATTTTACTTTAATAAGTCTGGCAGGTTGTTTTTCTAGGATTTCTTCTAAAGCAGAGGATCTAGCTTATTTTGAAGACTCTATCTGTTTTACATAAATGCCATTGAGGGAGGATCACTGCCTTCCTCTTCGATTTACAGTAAGCAGGATCCCTTGTGTGCTCTGTGGGATCTCCATCCATGATACAGCTCCCAAAGACCACGGAAATGTGAATTTGCTAGTCCAGGAATAATTTCCCATACCAAACTTCCTTTTTCTTAAGTATGTGGGAATAAGACATTGATTCTTCAATATAATGGAATAATTATGCCTCAGAGGGTAAAATGGAAAGTAAACTATTTCAGATTAGAATTAAGATAATTTTTTCCCAATATAAGAATACTTAGTTTATTGGAACAGCTTTCCCTGGGCTGCTATAGATACCCTTTTATAGTCATCTTTTTGCATATAATCTTTTAAAAGTTCAAAAGGAGAGAATTTAGAGTGGCTGGAATGGCTGTGCATGGCAAGCAAACTGACAACAGACACCTATTCTCACTTCATCTCATTTTTTACATCTTGCATTTTTATCTTGTGAGATCACAGATGTAACAAACGCAGCCCAGGCCTAGGGGGAGGTGTAAAATACACACTTCTTTTGCATTCTCTTACCTCTTTCAATATATTCTTATAAAACCAGGCAGTGTCAAGGCATAAGTAAACTATAGGTTTTCTGGGGTAGTCAGACTTTCAAAGATAGAAAAATATCCTCACTACCTACATGGAGATTACCATGGCTTGGAAAAACAGTATGGCTCCTGATCGGGACAACAGCATCTTCCAGCAGCAGCAGCAGTCACTTCCCAACTCCAGTACAACCTCAAAGTCTTACACTTGGTACTTCTGCATAAAAGTCTAGTTATTTGTTTCTGTTATCCTATGCAATTTGCCTTCTTTGAAGATAAATATTAGCATTTCTATAACAAAGTTTCTGAAAATGCATTGTTTTGTGGTTAAGTATTGGCCGTTTAAGTTAAATCTTAAACACCATCTATTATTATCTCAGACTATCACTCTTCTTTCATCATTAAGAATTTGGAAACAGGTCTGTACTCCTTAATTAGCTCTCCTTTATTATCCTACCGGTATACAGACATGGTATTAATCTGAGCAGTGGCAACGACTATTATCTACTAACTCAACTGATTATTTTTTGTTTGTGAAAGAGAAGCTTAAAGGAAACATGTTGTTAATTTTGGAGAAAAATTGAACTAGGTAATATTTTTTTCCTTTGAAAGGAAAATTTCTATTAAACATAGTCATTCCTCATCTATCTCATTATTTCACAGTCCTTGTGAAGAACATCTTGACCAGATAAAGAAAATGTGAGCCTATTAAAGTCAGTGTGTTTACTGATGGGATGCCTAACTCACCTGGGTAGTTCAGACCAGACATTTATTTTTTAGCCTCTAACATAATCCAAAAAAAATCTTCAAAATTTTCTGCCACCAGTAGAATGAGCAGATGGCAACTTTGTCCTTCACTTAAGCCTTTCATTTTCCATTTAAGCTCTGAACCTTCTCCAAGCATTTCTTCTGGTTCCTTCCCATTCCTATCTCAGTGAAAATCCTCAAAAGAATAATCTTTAACTACTGGAGTACTAGACACTTTTTTTTTTTTAAACTTAGCTCTCTTTCCTAGTGGCCATTTCTCCTCACTACTTTCCTCACCCACCTTCTTGATTCACAAGGCAGCTGCCACTGAAGGATGAAGAGAGACCAGGGGTATACAGGGAGTACAGTGTCTGCTCAGATGCAGCAAATCACTCCTAAACATCAGAGGGAGACCTGAGAAGGGCAGTGAAAAGCCAGCAGCAAGGTTATACTCAGGTTCAAGAGAATGGCGATAATTGCTAGTCTCTCAACACCCAAAGCAGAAGTTAATCAAGTACAGCCTTGGTCTGGACAGTGTGGCATGACCCATTCCCAGTCTGCAGGATGCTGGTGGCACAGTACGTAGGCCCTGGAGCAGACCCCTGCACCTGCTCCTGCCTGTCTGGAGCAGGAGTTGTGAGTCTGTCCTTTGTTCCTGCTGGTGAGTATATGCTTGTCCAAGTTGTGAGTATGTCCTTTTTTCCCACTGCTGAGTGTTCATGAGACTCGCAACCTCACACAGGAAAGCAAATGGTGTGTGGGCAACTCTTTCTTGCCACAGCTTTTGCTGCACTTCAGAACAATTGTCTGGCACTTGGAGCTCCTAGAGATGCTGTTTCTGGTCATCTTTTTATTTTATTTGTTTTGCCAAGGAAGACCTAACAGCCCAAGTCAGACCCCCACTACTACATACTGAGAGCCACGGGGGTCTATGTTGTTCAAAGAAACTTTCTGACCATAATCACGGGGACCATAACCTTCTCTTAGAAAAACCCTAGACGCATGCAAGACACACACAGTTATGCACATGAGGTTTTTCCTCCAGGATGTCCCTGTTCTGATGACATTCAATGAACAGTAATTGGCAAGAAAAGCCTGTAGTGAGAGGTTTGCCATGCATGCCATGACAGCCACACCACATTCACACCACCGCTTTATGGCAGCAGCCGTCATCATCCTGTAGAGTATACAAGATCAAGGTATTGTTATGTCACTGTCCATATGACATCACAAGTAAGGTGGTCCATGAAATTCTGTCTTGGCTTTCCTACCCTCTGCTCCAGAGGGTCTGTTCAAATGCAGTTCTTGAAATACTTGGTTTTTGCAAGAATCAAAGGACAGCCTTTCCCAAAGACATGTAGCTCTTACATGAATGTCAGAGTGGCTCAGGTCACCATAAAAAAGGTTACAGCAAATCATGCTTTGATGTTGGTGTTCAACCCACTGAGTACTGCAGATGTCATATTAAAAATTTAGAAACTCTGCTAGATTAATATTGCAGTTATCTTAAATTAGAAGCACACTGAAAGTAATACTAAAATGGAGACATTTTTAAAAAGCATCCTATTTCTTATTGCATTTTATTACGCCCTTTTCAGTTTTGTGGAATTTACTGTCAGTCCTAATGTAGAGTTTTGTCTTTTTTCTAAAGCTCTGTCATGGTTCAGGAATAGCCCTCCCCAGTTCAGGGCCCCTGCCAAGACTCTTACCAACCAGATGACACTCACTCACTCCCTCCTCCTTTCCTTCTCCTTCCCTGCTCCAGGTGAAAATTACAGTTGAGATAAAAACAATTTGCTGCCTGCTCCAGAGATGGGGTTGAGATTTAGAGTTATGAGGGTGAAAATTACAGCTGAGATAAAAACAATTTGCTGGAAACAGTAATGAGAAAAGAAAAGGAACAATAACAGCAGCAACACTAATAACAAAAGGTATGAGACAAAGAAACCATTTACATGGAAATAAAATAATATCCTTCACCTCCCAGGCTCCCATGACTTCTCCAGAGAAGACACCTTTGCTTACAACCCTGACAAGTGATGGTATCAAATAACATCAGGGTCTGGAGATGTCCCCTTCCCAGTTACTATAAAAATCTAATCCTGTCCTGGCTAAAATCAGGACAGGCTCACTACATATGCTGACAAAAATGTTATTAACCAGCACAACAGGAGAAAAACCAGGTACAACAAGCAATACTTTAAAAAATGGCTGTCATCTTCTCTCTTCTAACCAATCTTTTCCACGGCCTTACCAACACAGCAGCAAATTCAGCAGAGAGGGTGAAGTAGATAGGGATAGGCAGGTATTAAGATATGTGTAAACCATCTACAAAACTGCTGTAAAATACCATGACTACAGCTATTATTTTGTTGTTTTAGCAGTTACTGAGTGGGAAAGTCATTTCCTAGCAATCAATGAACATAACTTTGCCAGAACAATCAATCACTGTCCCAGAACCCATTATTTAGGAGGGGAAGTGTTTACAAGAAAAATCCTGTAAGTGGTTTGGAAGCTAAACTGAGAAAAAGAGTTGCCAAGGGCCATCTTCTCAACGGATATGTATTATCCACTTAGGAAGCCCATGGCTCAGCATCACCTTATACCTTATAGCTGAGATTAGACATGCACAGGCTGAAAAACTGGGGAAAAAACTCTCCCTGCCATAGGGACAATGGTCCATCAAAGGCATTTAACCTAACAACCCATAACTTTTCCATAAAATGTGGCTATCACTTGGAGTAATTCACCAAGTTTCTAACATTTTTACATTACCTCACATATAAATCTGCATTCCTGTCAAAGAGAATTGTACTTCAAAGGCCAGAATGGAATTTCTTGTTACTGAAACATTAACCTTCCTATCCAGGTAAGTTTTTTACTCTCACATAGCAGCATTTTGTTCCCAAAAAAGAAGCACGGTGAACAGACTTTACAAAAAAAAGTAGATGTGAAATAAGGACCGACAGGTGATGGGAGATTCCACAATGCCATATTTAGAAGTCAAGTATTGAAGTCAGAAGTCAGGTGTCCAGTTTAAGAGTTAGATGTTGTACAGCCAAATTAGGCACCCTGAACACTGTGCATTGGAAGGAACGGCTCTGAAGTCCCACCCACCAGCACTGGGATGCCCTCATGCCTGAGAGGAAACATCACAGAAACACAAATCATCAGTTCGACACACATCTTCAAAACTACCCTAGGCATCTCTGCAAAACAGGGATTTAGAGCCTCAAATTATGTTTACCTTCTTATCAGCACCTTAGTGGTACTTTGCCAGAAAGAGAGAGTTTAAAGGAAGATTCTGTGGTGATTGGCAAATGTGAAACCACCACAGATTCAGAATACTAAATTGCTCCACCAACATATTCCACTGTCTTCCGCCGAGGGCAGCAGAGTGGAGTATCTTGTAATAGTCTGCACAATACAGCTTTATAAATATTCAGTGCAATATTAAAGTGGTTTTTGTGGATCATCTATCCATGGCATATCAGGCAGCCACAAGGTATGATCTTTCACATATAATCATAGAACTTACATGAATTAAACAGTCTGTCCTTAACAGAGTATCTTGTTCTCATTCTCTTTACTACAAGTTATAAAACCTTAAACCTTGTTCTAACTAAACCAAAAACCAAATTAATGGAAAATTAGGTTACATGTGTTTGTTGTTGTGCCAAGATTGGCCTTTAAAACATAAAAACAATTGTCCTTGAAACATCTAAATTCACTAGGAGATGCTTTTACTCCTGCAGTACTTGTTGAGAGAAATATATCTTTTCTTAATCCTGGCTATGCTCAAGTGATTAAGTCAAAATCCGTTGTGTGGGGAGACATGAATGCCTCCTTCCTTTGTCTGGAACTTATAGTTGCTCATTTGTAAGACTTTCAGTTTCAATGCTCTTTTTTCTTGATGGTAACTACTTTAACTGTATCCCTCATGCAAGCTGCTCAGGATCTTACACATTTTCTATTTGAAGTCCCTCTGCTCACACACCTCAAACTCACGTTTCCCTTTTTCACAATTTATTTTTATTCATGCCATAGTCATTCTGTTATAGGGGCATTTATATTTTTTTCTTTTCCACTATTTCTTTCAGCTGCCAAGTTCTCATTTTTGGTTTGTAATAATTCATTACCTCAGCCCAGGTCTCCTATTTTCACCCTGCTCACCATACACCTTTTCTTGTGTGACGGTCAAGATTCGATGTACTTCCAACAGCTCTGTGACAGATTTGCTACTGAAGTCTAGCGAGATTTGAGGCACTGCATTTCCACTGACTTCATGCTCCAGCTGTACCTGTATAGAAGGGTGCAAAATCATGATATATTTGATGATGATAAAGGCGGCACATAGTGCTTATTATTAGTGTAATAAACTTCTTTTTTCCTTTCTTTGTCTTCTGTAGTTCCTATAGGAATTTGTTAGTATTATATTTAAATTTCTGTCTCTTTGCTTATCTGTGGGATTATTGAGCCCACTTCAGCTATTCAGTGTTGTGGGGCAAACTAGAGTCAGTCACAGAATAGCTACACAGAGGGGAAAAATCACACAAGAAAAAAATAGAGAAGTCAAAAAAAGGAAAACACGAGAAAAAACCTTGATAAGTGGTGCATCAGGACAGAAAATGGAAAAATAGTAATAATATATTTTCTTAATTTGTTGTTGCACATGCCTGTCTCACTCAAGAATTTCAAACAAGGCCTATTACCACCTGAATTGAACGGAAAGAAAACAGCTTAGCATTAAAAGGCTCTTCATTAATTTAGGACTAAGTGCAAAGGGCTCACCTTGATACACATAGAAAAACTCTTATACTCCAAAACATGCTGGCTGTGTCCACTCCTCGTTCTGGAGGACAGTCACAGGCTCAGATTATCCCTCACTTTCTCATGGGTTGGAACCATGCCAAAAACCATGCTGGTGACTAAACCACTGCCTGCCAATCTTTTATCTGCATTTTTTGCTGACACAGTCTAAAGAATCAGCTCTGTTCCTGACTCTGTTTCATATTCCTGCAAATTCAGAGGCAAATTTCTCCGGAGCTGACTCTGCTCCATTAAAATGCCTATGATTTTAGTGGGGATGAGCTCTCCACTGTAAAATAGTAAGTGTTGGGAGGCATGGATTAGAAGTGGAAGACTGGCGAGGAGGAGTGTAAATCACTTGGGTGACGTTGCAGCTGGGAGTAACTCTTGACAAGCCTGTGTGAACAGCCAGCCAGATGGACCACGTTTAATGGTGCCTATGTCTCCATTTGAGTACTCCTGTCCATGTGTCACTTTGGGGGTCCCCTGCTTCACAAGGTAATGGAAATAAATTTACTCCGTGTTCTAGACACAAGTTTGTGGTTGTCCCAGATGTCTGCCTGTGTGGACTCCCACAGCAACTACTACTCTAGTGTTTGAGACGAAAAAAGATAATAGAAAACCTTTAAAACATAAAATGTCCTTTTTTAGGGGATGGGGGGGAGGGGGAAGGTGAATTTCTTTCTTCTGCACTTCAAACTCTGTTTCCAAACAAGTCATAAACACATCAGAGTTAAAGATTCCCTTCTGGTACACCTATGAGCATAAGAGTAATTTAGATATAAGCCAGTAAATAAATCAGTATCACATTTGTTTCTTTTTGCTTTTTGCCCTAATTCTTTCAATTCTTATTTAGGAGGATCTCATTTTTCACCTGAGACTCAAAAAAGCCATTTCCACTAGGAAATACAGATAGGAGGTGACACTCATCCTTGTGTTAACTCTAGTTTTCATTTGCAGTTACTGACCATCTGTCCAAACAGGCTGGAGTTAGACTAGACAATGAAAACTTGCAAATTAAAGTCATCCCAATGTCAAAATATAATCAAATTTTGAAGACTCAGGAATATTGTAAAGCACTTACAATTTTATTTGAGGTATTGTACTCAGCAGACTGGTCTTTTACAAAGCAGTGTAGTGCCTGGATGAACACAACTCTGATACTCACTCCCTCCCCCAACCAGTTTGCACACTTGCCAAGCAATAAACCATGTCAGATGGAACTTTGAGTACCCAAGGCTTTTTCTCATAGTGTGTAATTCCAGAATGCCCAAAAGTTCTCTATTAAAAAAAAAAAAAAGGCAACAAAACTGAGAAAAATAGTTTTTCAAAATGAAAAAAAAGAAAAAACGCATTATCTGATGAAAAGAAGTCAAACATTTTATACCACTTTTTCCCCCACTGTCTGTACCCTCACAACCACTTAGTTGCAGCCAGTTATAAATGCATCTGGCAGCAAACTCTAATCAGCCCCCATTGGTACTAAGAAATTCTCTGTGATCCCATTTGTATCCTGGTTTCTTACTCTCCATTTTTGGGTTTTGGTTGTGTCCACATCTGCTCGACCGTATTACCTCTTCCCCGTTCATTTCACATCCTCTGAAACCTGCTCAGCCTCAGCAGTTCCCTCAGACGTGATACAATCACTCCTCCAAAAAATCTCCTCTTGGCCCAGACATCTGAGGGAAGACGTACAGTTTTGGCTGGAAAGAAGCTAGATCAATCTGTTATGGACACGTGGCTATGTTTTACTTTCCTAGTGAGCACTTGTGCCTGTGCTGGTTCATCTGCACCCACACTGGTGCTACAAATAAATGTCACAGAATGTCACAGAACGCTCTGAGTTGGAAGGGACCCACAGGGATCTTCGAGTCCAACTCTTAAATGAGTGGCCTATATGGGGACTGGATCCACCAGCTTGAACCATCTGAGCTGAAAAATTTCACTAACCTACCCAGAAACTGGCTGGTGGGATGGTTTGCACGGGAATTTCTGCAGAGCACCTGTTTTCTCCTGGTCCAGAACATTTCTTTGGTGTGCTGAAATTCTGAGATCCTCATCTGCCTAAATCCCTGAGAAAAGAAGGGGAGCTCTTCAGCCCTGACATGTCCTCAAAGCTGTCCTTTGAGGCTACCCTAGCCCTTATCAAAGGTTTATTTCCAGCTTGCCTCCAAGCTGCCCACAAAGCTCTCTGTGCTGTGGTGACTGGCAGCCACAGGACCCCACTGAACAGCAGAAGGGAAGAAGTTCCTCCAGAGGATAATTTGCAGAAGGAGCATGCCTAGCACACACAAATTGGAGGATATTTTCTCTCTCAGCTGACTATGTGAGGAGCTTGGGGAGATCAGCCTTCTGACTCAAATACTGCATTTAAATACTTGAAGTTCAGTAATACAATTCACAGGATTGCTAAGCATACATAACTTTCTAGGCTTGCAACAGATAAGAGATGTAACTACATTTTGATGCCCATGATAAAGTGCTGGAGGTAGAGGGAGGCTCTAATCTGTCATCAAGTACATCCATCACCAAAACTGGATTTTCATTTAATCGGCAAATTTTATTACATTTTCCAGTTTAGTTTTAGCAACCCATATAAGCCCTTCTACCTATAAGGAACTAGGGCAGGCAGTAGTTTTGTGTCTGCTGCAGACCAGCAGGACAATTTGTGGAGCTGTGTATAGAATCACAACAAATTATTTGCATATGTCTGTACAAGAAGCCAGATTGTCCCGAGGACCTTGGGGAAAGCCTTTACAGAAACTGAAAGGACAGACAGCTACCAAATGTTCCCAGTCCAGTGCTTGATTAGTGCAGTCATACAGCACTAAAAACAGAGTTGAGCACTAAAATCTCCTCAGAAAATGACAGAAATTGAGTCCTCCTATACCCAAATGAAAATTCTCACCTATCAGTCACAACCAACACCCTTCTCCTTCTCAGCTCTGGAAAGGCTTCAGCTGCCTTTGAAAACCTGCTGCTACTTTGCTTTATCAAGTTGCTGCCCAGTGCAGCAGTGCTGTGTCCCAGATCGGTGGCACTCTGGAGCAAAAGAATCAGTTCAGCTCTTTAAACTTTTCCCACTTGACAGGAGGGAAGGCAGAAAGAAAAGGCTCTGACAGCTCCCAGTTAAGTACAAACCATAAAAGAATTTCCCTGCACACTCAGTTCTTCATAGGTTAGCTAATAAAGATGGTGAGCAGCACTATGCTGTCAGTAAAAGCGATGATTTTCAGCTACCCGAAGCAGAAAAAATACATGTGTTTCTGCTCAGCCACACAAGTCTTTAACATGATGATGGCTTGTTTTCACCTATTTTTTTTTTCACACCTCAATGCTATAATTCCTCAAGGACCTTATGACAATCGAGGTGTGTTTTGCAGTGACTAGAGTCGTTGCATAATTGTGAACAAAATGACACATATTTCTTTTATCTCATTATCTTAATCTGAGTAGACCAAGTGAGTCACAGAGACAAGAATACGTGCTAATACCCAAGGAAAAAAAGATAATTTTAGATCTGATAAAAGAAAATGGATGACTCTAATTGTTATATAACATGGACCTTTATATCCTCCTCTGTCCCAGATACAGGTACAGACCTGAAATACCAAAAATTCCCCAAGAACTGACCAGGTTAAAGAACCTGCCATCCTCCATCCTAGGCATGCAGCCCCACAAAAAAAAAGTATAAAGATATCAGGGAAGCTAAATACACATGCTGGCTCTCAGTGAAATAAACAACTGGCAGGAGGGAGCAAACAGCAAACTCACTGAATACTTCATTACCCATTTCAATTCTTTTGTTCCCTAGGGGAGTTATAGAGCAAAAGCTCTCTAATCCAGTCCTCAAACTTATAATCACTTTGAGATAGGAAAGGCAATTTGCAGGGAGCTCATGTTAACTGACTCACATTTCCCAGTGATTTTATGCACTTGGCCACTGTACTTCTGGTGGAGGCAGGAAACCTACGTGGATTTAAATGGCACAAGGATCTGCCTCCATTAGCAGTCTGTCTCCAAGGATGGTATCAGTCACCAGGAAGCACACACTTGAGAAGGCCTCATTAGACAATTGAAGCCAAATAACTAGTGCTAAACAGGAAAAAAAAAAAAAA
>VWYO01007455.1:341765-357578 GCA_013400275.1 Rhadina sibilatrix
AAAAAAAAAAAAAAAAAAAAAGGCCAGCTTCTTCTTCTTGCATAAGTGGAGGAGTGAAGGGTAACTTCCCTAAGACCTGTATCTCAGCCTCAAGAAAGAGCTTTGGTTCCCTTCAGTCTATCCTCTGTGCCAGCCCATGGCTTCTCTTGTTCTGGAAAGCTGCTCTAAGCATTTTGACACCTCAACTGACAAGCACAACCTGCCAGCAGAATAATTCTGATGCTCTGCTACTATATTCAGTGAAGTTACTCAAGATGAAAATAATCATTCTCCAGTCAGCAGCCACCCAGGGGATAGGAGTGTGTAGAGAATGGTCCTGTCCCTCCCCTTCTCATCCCTGAGGGAACCTGCCTAGAGATTAAAACCACAGGTGTATCCTGTCCCAGAGGTAAACAAGTGTTCACTACTCCTCTCCAACCAGTCCTTCTTCAGCCTGGGGGGTTATTCAGCTGGCAGGAGATGGTGCTCGTGATTCTCTATAGCAAATAAACAGGAATCTACAGATGCACGGGTTCCAACAGTGTGCCTGCTCCTACAAGAGGGAATCCAATTCTCAAAAGGCTGGGCCAGAAGTAGGGATGCTGCTGGGTAGGAACGAGCTTCACGGGCAGAAGGCAAGCAGGGCATGAAGACACATGGGAGTGGATTCATGGGTTTCTCCCAAGAAGATCTTGTGAAAAAAGGAAAAAAATAATAATATTGATAAGGAAGAGAAACAAATAAAACTAACAGAAAGGAATGTGGTAAATGTGAGAAAGATGTTATACAAACATTCAAGCTGTGGGTGGGCTGTCATGAGTCCAGAGAACAATACACAAGAGGTTTGGTGGGAGGGTGGGGACTCAGAGCCTCTGAGGACATCTGCAAGCCACACTTAGCAGCTGGGAATGCCCATTAGGACTGAGAGAAACAGCAATGTTTCATGGTCTCTCCTGACCATGAAGTAAGGGGGGAAAGGACCCAAACTACAACATTTTGAAGATCAAATGAAGATGTGTGGGCTGATGGTACAGCAGAGAGGTAAGTATCTGTGATACACCAAATGTTTGAGAACAGGATTATTTCATCTAAAACAGTACTCTCTTCCCTGATTTTGGGTTTCATCAAGATAAGCCTTCTGGTGAGGTATAGATGTTCCTCTTTCCTGGTTTTATTGCCAACTTTTTTGCCTTACTTTAAATAAAAAGGCAATGTAACCATTGAAATTTTATGGACCCTCCAGGGGATGCCCTTGTCAGAACAGAATTTACTGCTAGCATCCTTAGCTTCCACGAGACATGAATGCTTATTAGATCAGTATGGAAGAGAATTTTCAAATCTAACACCAGGGTATAAAAATTTTGTGCATAAAAAAGGCAAATTGGGTTTTTGCTCTGGAGAGAAACATTCATAAATCAGTTAGTGGATGGTATAATGCAGGACGTAATGTGAAGCAAGAGACTCAATAAGAAAGAGAAATTAAGATAATAATTTCAGAAAATTGAAATGAAAGTAGTAATTTTGATTATCAAGTTTAAAATCCAATGATTCATTTAGCATAAAAAGTAGGGATGGTGTGGGGAGGGGAGAATTTTTAAGACCCAGAAATGCCACTGGTTTTCAGAAGTGACAGCTGTTTTGAATACCCAGCAGAAAAACCAAGTGGGAGAATAGAAAGTTCAGCTTCACTCCTGGAAATCTGTTTGTTTGATGTTAATATGAAATACAAAGAAATGTCATAGAGACTGGTTTTCTGCAAAATTTTATTATTCCATGTAATTTAAGAACAAACTAAATGGTCTTTAAGATATTTGTTGAGAGTTGACATTTAAAAGTAGGATTTATTATTTATATGGTTCTTCAGACAGTTTGTCCTTTAGCTACACTTGAGGGATATGGCTTCAAAACAAAAGTCATGGTTAAATCAGACTGCTGTGGAAAAGAAAGAGATAAGACAGGAGATAATTCAGGAATGTCTCTTCAAGAGCAATTCTTGGTCATGGTACGAGCTTGAAAAAAATGTGACTTTAAAACATCAACAAGCAGGAGCTCCATGCCTTTTGGTACTAATCATCTTTTACACCCATACCACTGCCTTTAGCTGGCATTGAGGAGATTTATCCGTTTTTAAGTCCTGTAAATTACTAGCCACTTGTAATGTCATATGAAAAAATCAAGCCATAATTTAATACTTACTGTAAATCAGGAAAATCCTGTGAATTTCTTTCAAGGTGGATTTCATCTTTCTATTCAAATTTTGTAAAACAATTATCATGTTTCTTCAGAAAAACAAGTGTAATGGATTTTCCCCAGTTTGCTTTTAGATGGCCAAGATTTAATTTCCAGTCAGTCTCTCTGAAGACTTTGCATTGAAGGCAGGGTTATATCAAAATCAGTGGAAATGCTGTTTGAACAGGGATCAGAGGAGTAGGCTGTACATTGGGTTAATTTAAGGAATTCTTCTTCCAAGGAGACAAATTGATAGACTCCATGAATATCAGTGTTAGTTTTTCAAACCATTCTTAAAATTAGTGAATTGTTTCAGGCCAATTAAACAACGTGCATAGCTGGCATATGTAATTGTAAGCAATATTGTATCTACCCTGCCAGATCATGGGACCACAAAGGAAAGGAGTAGGTCACTTAGGTCTTAAAAATAGAAGCCTCCCTATCTCCTCATAGTACAAATTATTGTTCTGACTAATTAGCCACTGAGTTTTTCCCAGTCTATTGAAATGCTCTTCAGAGCACGTTTTTCATTCTTGAGGACAGCCCATTGCTGACAGAAACTCTGAGGTATCATTGCTTGAACACAGGAAAGAAAGACTTTGCAGAAATGAGACAAAAGCACCCATTCATGAATATGATGAAGGCCAGGACAAGTGGCATCACATGCTACTTTACACTATTTGTTCCACAGATTCATCACTTGTCATAATTGTGCCCTCTTAAAGGCTCTTGATGTGATTTGCATTAAAACAAGGCTCACATATGGTCATTTACTGCATTTTACTTTTGCATCATTAATAACAAAGTGTGGCATCTCTGCTGCTTGGAATTGAGCACAGCGTAAGAAAAAAAGGAATAATTCCACAACATTTTTCTTTTGGTAACTTGTTCACAAAGTATTAATCTTCATTTGGAGCACTGGGATCAATGTTCAAAGGATCATGTGCTCTAAGAATGAATTCATTCCAAGACTTCATAATCTGCTCTAGTATATTCCCAAAGAAAAAAAAATGCCTGAAACAGATTATTCTTTCTGTTTTATCCAAGGATTTAGAACAAATTCTTTACAAGAACCAAACCATTCAGCGCTGTCATACCATTCTTGTCCTACAAGGTGTTTGTGGCTGGTTTAATTCCACCATGAAGGTCACACATTGCTTTCTTCTGAGATCCACAGGGATCACTTCAAATGATGGAATAAAATAACATGTAGCCATAATGAATGCTGTTGCAGGGATATAATTTCGCTAAGCTTTTGACAGATTCCCCCCTCCTAAGGCGTGGCTGAGTGCCCTGCTCTCAAAGCACTTGAAAACACAAATAAAGGGTCTGGTTTTCAGACATCAGTGGTCACGTACATTTCTATGAATGATCTTTGAAAATTTGGTGGGAGTTTTTGTGTTGCAATTCAGCAGTGCCACAGTCAGGCCCCAGGAAACTGAATTCTGCAACAGGAACCAGGGCCTCACTTCAGCTCTTAGGCCAGCCAGGAGACCTGTGTGAACTGTGCTACGTGAGCTGTGTGTGCTTTCTGCTGCTCAGCATGGCATTAGGTATGTGTCTCCCTCTTGTAGCCATCTTCTATCCACACTGCCATGACTGTTTACTCTGAATACTGACTCTGGGGTCTTGAGTCCTTGTTTCAGAGTGACCACCCACTTTAAGACAGAACACCTGGCTTTGGCCTGGACCCACTGTTCCTTCCTGTTTTCCATGGTGTTCTGACTGCCTAGACATTGATCACTCATCTTTCCCACAGCCACCAATTTAAAAACAGCATTGATTTTTCTGACATCAAGCCCTGGCTCGTATTTCTTACAATACCTGACTGACATCCTCAACCTGGCACTAGTCACAGTTGTGTGGGATTTCCCATGTCTGTGGTGTGTCCCTAGTGGCTGCAGTTACAGAACATCCTAAATTGTCCTGACTGTTAAGGATTTTGTTTACTTCAAGCATGACAAGGTACAGTGCAAGCAAACTCTCAGGTATTTAAATATTAAGAACAAGAACCCAGGCATGAGTATTCTGACAGCTTTTCTGACTAATGGTAGCATTATTCTTTTGCTCAGTGACTCCGCTCTTTCTACCACTAGTACTTTTCCTTTTGATTGGCTTTAAAGAACATTCAGTCTGAGAAAAAGCAGATGCCAATGCTCCCTGAGTGCTCCCTAGCATGTCCCTGTGGGGCAACGTTATCAACACTTTACCCAGCCCATGAAAGTGGCGTTACCCTCTGCCCTCCTCCTTTTCATGACTTACTAATAGGCAAGTCTTTCTTTCAAACTAATCTTTCCTCTATTATTAAGGTGTTATGTTATTGTGGCCATGTCAAGAAGCAAAGAAGTTGAGTCTCTCCTGACTTGGTTGTGTCTGCAAAGTAGGAGTGTGTACCTGAGATTGTCATATATACCTTCTCTGTATTCTGATAAACAGGTTCTTCCAAACCTGGATATCTACCTAAGGATTAAAACTCTGGAACTTAAACTGTACTCATGTCTACTCTATAGCATCTAACACTAAGAGAAGAAAAGATTGCCTGAAGCCTGTCCAAAAGAATTAACAAAGTAATAGCAGATTCCTCACAAGCATCACTTTTGAAAATAAATAAACTCACCTCCACTGGCATAAGAGTTGTGAGTTAATGGTCGCTATCTAAAGACCTTCATGCTCCTTGTTGCCAGAAGCCTCTGGAGATGTTAATATGCTTCACACAGATTGTGCATTTAACTAATGGCAATAGATGTTATGACTAATTGAGACCACAGGTGCAAGAGATTTTCCTATAAACTCCATGGCAAAGGTGCAGAGGGCAACAGCAGGACATGGTCTGAACTGAGTCTACCATTAACCAGCACAATCAGGCTTATGGAACAAGACTTCTTGCCCAAGATGGAAAGAGCAGCAAGTGCCAGCTGTGGTCATCTGTTATAGAGACCTGTCTGACACCTGAAGATTTGCCAATGGAACTTAGCCTAGTGAGCAACTCTTCCATGACTGCAGGGAATCTGCCTCCTTCTTGTGCTAAAGTGAGTGAATGCACTTCTTTTGGAGCATATTCGCAACGTGATCAAAGATGCTGGAAAAACTGAGGAACAATAAGAAACAAAACAATGTAAAACACCTCTGAGATATAGGTTTTGGCATCCTAATATATGTGGAAGCTGTTATCTATGCAGAATGAGTGTAAAAGACAACAGACGTAGGTTTTGAACAAAGTATGAGTGCATGTCCATCAGAAAGGGGGAAGAAAGATGAGACAGGAGAAAATGTCTTTCACTAAGTCTGTTTACATGCTTAAATCTCCTGTTGAAAGCCATTCCAAACTCTCTTACATCACTTGCTTCCTCTGGACTGAAAAGAATATGCATTCACTAGAGATGTCCTACTTCACAATTTAAAAGTATTTTTTATCTTTAACTTTAGAAGGTTGATTCTATTAATCAGAACAGAGGAGAGTGTGACAGCTAGAAGGGGAGCTAGTGAAAAGCTGGAAATATTTATTACGGCCTTTTGGGGCTCAGGGTATCCAAGCCTTATTTAATATTTTGACATATTGAACACTAAGCAATTTTTTTATCATCATCACTCAGCTCTGATACATAAATACAGGCATCTATTAATTATACTGGCAGATAATACATATGAAGAACCCTACTTAGCTTCCACTTATGAGAAAATGGATTATACTCATCAGGGCTGCCCCAAGGACGTGAGTAACTTGTCCTTGTGAAGACATGCTTGGCCTCCCAATTAAAATCCTGAACAGAAAGCATCCACCTTTCTCATGAGACAGCTACTTCTGACAGGCATCAAAAATTACCTTTCCTCAGCCTCAGGGTATAGGAGCCAGAACAAGTCAAGAATTATAACATTGTAATGAGAGTGGATTTTCACTGCTTATGAAGATATTTCCTGCATTGTAAATATAGATGTTACTTGATATGCAGCAGTCAGAGCTCAGATTGTGTCTTAAGACAGAATTTAAAATGGCAGCACAGTAGGAAACACCCTCCTTTCCAAGCCTAGAGGCCCAGTACATCAGGAGCAAACAGGGACATACTTGAATCACAACTGGATGTCTAGCTACAAAATAGTGTCTTGGAACTGAGTGGGGTGGGGATCCAGTAGAGTTCCCTGAGATGTACTGGGGGACCAAAACAAATTTCATGTATATGAAGTTGTCTTTGTTAATTTTTTTTCTGATTATCTGCTAGCTACAGCTTTTCCAAAGTGAGAAATCTGACCCAAACTCATCTCATGGCCTGAAACTGAAGTCCCAGACTGAGTATTGCTACCACAGTTAAGAAGTTAGACTAGTGCAACAAGCTGACCCACAATGGCTCAATGCTTCCTGTGTCCTGGCTATTACCATGTATTCTGCTCTGCCAAAAACTGGACTGCAGGGAGCTACCTGGCATTTTCCCATGGAGGGCACTGACATGGAAGGTGAGATGCATAACCACTTATCTCACCAGGGGCTGAACCTATTTCCAAGCCTGAAGAGTAGCAAATCAGATCCCTCAGTGGTTCAAATCAGCATGTGTTAACTGGCTTCACTCGAGCTTAGCCACATTTTGGCTGCACCCTTTTCTTTCTAAGACTCTTCTAAGACTTCCTAGAGGTAATTCCAGCCTCTTAGTAGATAATGATTTCATTTTGGAAAAAACTTTTGCAGTCCCACCCCCCTCTGCCCCCCACAAAAACCAGAAAACAGCAGTGAAATGAAACTCATCAATGCCTAACTTTTTTATTCCTGTGGTTAATAGAGTCCCAATAATTTTTAATGTAATTTCTCAAGAATCAAATTTGAAATTCAGGTTCTGGATCTCAAAGTAACATATCCTGCTAGTCTGGTTGTCATCTGTTAACAATTTTTTTTTTTCCCTGAGCAACTACTTTTCAGAGTATTGCATTCACACTTTGTTCATATTCTGCTCTAACGTGATTTGTAAAGGGATATAATATAAAATTGCTAAGGAGAAAGTGTGTATTTCAAGCGTTCACAAATGAATTTTGAGAGCTAATTTGTTCAACAAGCATCTACAATGCTCTGGGTGTCAGATTACAAAACAATCTACCAACAGGTGAGTCCAGTTGATCTATTCTGCTGATTACTAAGTTTTTTATGAGAAATAGAACTTTTGAATTGGTGGCACAACTTGGAATAGACTTTTCAAAGTCAAATACTACCTGGCTTTACAGTCTTAATACCAGAAGTTATGATGAGCAGCAATTATATTAATAATAAATATTCTCAAAATTGAGATGCAGAACCTGAGTGCAGAACGAGATACAGCTTGCCTCAATACACATATCTGTAGAAATCTAATCAAGACTGATCTCATATTCAGAGCCTGAGTGTCTCAGGTGGACTGGAGGCAGGAAAATGGCAACAAGCTGTCACTCCTTGTAATCCTAGGCAAGGATAAGAGAATGAATGATTAAAATCCCCTTGCTCAAAAAGGAACCAAAGAAAATGTCAAAAAAACAATGCAGAAGACCTCTTTGAAAAGAAAACAAATTCTAACTGCCCCTGGAGTCATCTTTCTTTCTTGTACAGCATGAAATATTTAGATGCTTAAGAATTGAAAACTGGATTCCAATGGAGTTCATTGTTGACTCGCTTGCCCTAAGAAATTCATCCTCATATTTTCCACAAGTACCTGCCTACAACCAGGACAACGCTTGCTGTAGACATCATCTCTTTCTATCCATCATTTATGCAGCCATGAAATAGGAGCTGTGTCTGTGCCTCTCTGACTCTACATCACAGGATATAGAACACCATGAGAATCCTACATGGGACTTCTGGAAGTTCACTGAAGTTTTAAGGAAAGGGAAATAGAGAGAGATGATCTTTTTTACAGTAGTGAAGATTCCCAGAAGTTAGAACAGTAAGTTTTATTATACTTCCCCCCTTTGATCATCATCAGAGAATAGCAACTGAATATAGGAGGAGATTTTGTAATCTATAGTGATTTAATGACTTTTCTTCAGATTTTGCTTTCTCCAGAAATGATCATTGCTCTGTTTTGCTATGAACTCAGTTTGGCACCCAAGTGATCACTCACATTTCCTTGGTTCAGGGAGACTGGCCACAAGTGAAGCAGCACAACCCTGTCCAACAGAAGCCAGTGGGGCACTCAGCCAAATTTACCACCTCCACTTTCTTTCTGCACACTTCATGTTCCAATAAATCATGTTATATATATTTGTCACATGTCACAAACAACTTCTGCCTGGATGGGTGGATCTACATGTGTGTATATACAAACACACTTTTCCCCATCTGTCCCTTTTCATCCTGTACAACAATTGCCATCCAGACCAGGGGCCTGACAAGTACATTCTTGGTGTTGGGGACTAATTAGTGTATTTGTCATTATGACCAAGTCCAGCTCAGTTTGGAGGAATTAGAGGCTTCTGTCAACTGCTATCAGCCTTCAGTATTTGATGTGGCCGGCAGTACTTATCAGGTCCCCACCTCAGCACAGGTTTCCTGTAATAGCTGACAGGTTCTTTCAGTAGCTGTCGCTCACAAACTTGCTGCACCTCCCCAGACCTGCCCCGTTACCTGTATTTTCAAAGAATAACATCTCATACAAAAGGCAAGCAAAGCCAGCTCACTCTGCAGAAGGTATCAGCTTTCAGCAGCCATTTCTTATGTACAGAGGCAAATGCCTTTCCATGGTCTTCCACATCACCTTTCACTGACAGAAGCTTCTCATAGCCTCCCAAACCTGCTCAGGCTGAATTCCTCCAAAATCCACTGTGGCCAGACATTCTGGGACAATGCTGTGTGAGTGACAAGTGCTATCCTTTCACTGCTGCTTTGCTCCCCTCCCAGCTCCCTGCCTCTAGGTTTACAGAGCTTTCTGTAGAGGTCACAGTACCAGCTGGAGTCTCACATTTGAAAATGCAAGAAGGGGCACTCTCAAGGTCTATTTGGGATTTTCTATCTATTGAATTTGTCATCTTTGACCAATAATAATAAATATCTCCAAGTGGATTGTAAGTAAAGAAACTATACACACCAACAACAATTTTGTTAAAACATGTAGAACTTTGCCAGACTCAGGAAGATCTGCAGCAATTGGCAGCAGACTGAAATATATAACTGCAACCAGGGAAATATTGTGAGTTTACTATCCTCAAAAAAGTTTACTGTCCTGGAAAATTGTTATTGTACAGAACACATGCCAAGTTAATATTGTAATGGATTTTATGGCTTGGAACTGCAGTTAGCTAGTGCTTGTAGCCAGAGGGCTATATCCTCAGATGGTGTAAAACATGTGAAATATGGAGGAAAACACAGATTTATCAGGAACAGACTTTTAAATGTGGTACAGCTGGCCTGAGAATAAACCTGTGGTTGCAAACCTTCTCTGACAAAAACTGATTCTGTGATTTTGTGTGATTGTGAACATAAGAAATTTATAACTTCTAAGAAATTTAGAGGAAGAGAGATGTGTAAAGTCTTGAAGACAGATGTATTAAACTTCATAAAGCAGTCTAAGAATTTTTTTCTAATAATAGAAGACAATTATTCCTTGCTGATGCACATGGGACTATTGTGCCTATGGTTATGATCACCTGAACTCACAGAAAAAAAACTTTATTGCTTCTACCTGCTTCTTCCAGAGGTGTTGGAGGACGTAAGAACACAGCTGAAGTGGAGAGAGAAGAGCAGACACCAAGCTCTTACAGAATGACTTCACCTTGTACTGCTCAGGTCCTTTTCCTTGCAGTTCTGTAGTCTGTCCACTTGCAGGTCTGTTACCTTTCACCAAAGCTGCTCCATTATTTTAACCTTCTCCTGCTGTTGTTTTTGTGCTGTTATTCGCATGGTGTTGCACTTGCAAACCCCGACATTATTCTTGTCTCTGATTTCCCATGGGCAGAAACTGTCACCAGAGTAAGAATGACTCCTTCCTTCCCCTTGCTCTTCCCCACCCTTTCTTTAATAGATTGAAGTTTGCATTAAAGGCATAAATTAGTCAACAACATAGTGGCTAACAGAGACTTGAACCTCCAGTTGGACTTATAATACATACCCCAGATCACTGGGTATATACAAACTCCTGGGCTCATTCAGATCAAGCTGCTTTAAGCAGGAGTATCCAGAAGAGAGTTTGAACAGGTCACAATGAAAGGCATATGGTCACTATGGAAAAACATGGTGGAAAACGATCATCATTAGCATCACCTGGAGAGGATCACTAGAAGATACCTTTATTGGAGATTCTGCTTCAGCTCTTTTTGGCCATCCACAGGTGAAAGCTTTTGCTTTCCCTGTTCTCTTTCTTTCTCTCCTTTGTATTTTTCCCAACAGTAATTTTAGAGTGGGTGTGTGCCATCAGCTACAGACTCCATGAATAAAACTTTAAACATTTAAGTCTGTCTCAGCATCCTTTGTGTGATCCTTTGTATCTCAACATCATATGACCAACCTTACCTCTTGCCTAGGACTGAAAAAACTTTCTTTTGTGCCAGGCTTGACACTGACCTAGCATGTAACTTTTTGCAAGATATTCCAGCCTAGGTGCTATCTCCCACAGTGATGTGGCTGTAGCAGCTAAGCCAGGAGGTCTGTTCCATCCCATCCATAGAGAAACTCACCATGCAACCCAGCCACAGCCTGAGAGGACTTCAGTCTCCCTCTACAAACATCTCTGTCTTGGTATGTATTAAGTCTCCCCTGGATTCTTCTGTAGCTTTATCTAATACAGAGGCAATCTGAAAATTGCTTTCTCAGTTAAAGCTTAAAGTAGCTGTGAGTAGGAGTCCATGCTCTTTATTCCTCCCATATCTCAGCTCCTCAGCTGTAAGGCACCCTGTGCTGTGGACTCCATATCCCACAACACAAAAGCCTTTTTTAGAGGCTTATGTCCAATTATGGCACAAACCACATCAAAGAAGTCAGTGATGGAGTGTCTGGACACTACAGCTATGTCTGTATTTGTAAGTTAAAGAGTTGCAAGGAAGTTGCTCAGTGGTGGAAATTAATTGTCTGCACTGTAAATTTGCACTATTAAATTATTCCAGTGCAGTTTGGGCCATGCCAGATGGGCTTTAGCCCACTCCAAAAGACTCTTAGGAAGAGCTTGAGAGCTAGAATGAGCCAGGGACAGTCACAACAGGCAGCTCATATGCAACCTCTATTTTGGAGGGTCAGAGGGTATAATAACACATTCTGGGACAGTTCTGTAACAGCCAGTCCCACTGCTACTGGGTAAAAACAAGCCTGGAGAACAAAATGACAGTATGTAGTCCAATTAATCATGCTTATGCAACACATTTAATCCCCAAAGATGCCATTTCCCATTCCAAAGGGTAAAACCACTTTCAGAAAGATCATTAATGCGTAAAAAAATCTGCCCAGTATTATTACTTTGAAATGTCAAAGCTTTCCTGCTTGCAGTTTGAAAATCAACACTTAGTTTCTTTAGCAGATGTTGTTAACCACCTCTGGCCCTTGCACACTGGACTCTGAAAGAGGCTCAATGCTTCTGAAAAAGAGGACATTTTAGTCAGCCCCTGAATAATGCAGCTGAAGCAGAAGAGACCAATTCCCTTCAGTTTTCTAAGCATGGTAATGAGGGAAACTCCTCTTCTAAGCAATGACCAAATTTGAAGGCAGACTTAATCGCTGCACATCCAGAACGGATGCTCATGGACTAAGGTTGTAATACAAAAATGAAACACTGCATTCTCATTATTGAAGGAACAATGAAGTCATGAAAAGAAGCAAAAACGTTATAAAATCAATTCTTCCTGCTGGCTTTGGAATAATCTGAAATAGCTAGAAGGGATATGCTTGTATGACTTTTCAGTACCATGCAAGGATGATTAAATGAGTTCATCAAATAGAAAGAGAGTGTCATAAAATGGTTTAGGTGGGAAAAGATCTCGAAGATCATTGAGCCCAACCATTAATCCAGCACTGTCTGGTCCACCACTAAACCATGTCTATAAGCACCTACCTGCACATCCTTTAAACACCTTCAGGGATGGTTACCCCACCATTTTCCTTGGACAGCCTATTCCAGTGCTTGACAATCCTTGCAGGAAAGAAATTTTCCGTAATGTCCAATCTAAACCTCTGGCACAACCTGAAACCATTTTCTCTTGTCTATTTTCTGTTACTTGGGATAAGAGACCTCCCCCCATCTCAATACCTCTTCCTTTCAAGTAGTTGTAGAGAGCAAGAGCAAGGGTAAATCATCACAGACCCAAGAGAAATTTTCCTATATAAGCTTGAAAACTTCAAAATGAACATGACTGCAAAGAAATTAAAGGAATCAAACAGAAAGTTTAGCCTTCAGAGGAACCAGGGCTTTCATGATGCCAGAAAAGGCTCACACAACAAATGCTAAATAGAAAATCAGAGCAGAAAAGGTTCAAACTGTTCAGCAGTGTGCATTCTGGGGCAGCTGAAAACATCCAAAACTACAAGAAACCATGTGAGCGAGCTATGTGCTGTGGACTTGCATGTGAATTGAGCTTCCTATTTTTTCTATATTTATTTGCTCAAACTCTGTAAAGCATCATAACCATTTATAGTTTCCAACGATTACCTTTAGTTGTGTTTAGAATAATGGAGAATATGCATGTCATATTCAGCTTTCCATTCTGTAGCTAAGCACCAGAATTTATGCAATCTGTGAATGGACCAGTAAAGGAAATACACAAACATATACATGTTTGTATATAGTATAAACAACACCATCTTTCTACTGTCTCTGCTTTAATGTCCTCCAAGAGATCCTTGTTTTCTTACTCACAGAGAGTAGCACCTTTCTCTTCAAGCAGCCTCACTGATTTTAAGGTGCTGTGAGGGAGAGTCAAACTTTATTTAGCAAATGTAAGAGACCCTTGTGAGCACAGTGAAAGAACAAGAACAAGGGTTTTCACAAGACACGTGAAGGAGGAAGATGTTTAATGGAAAACACTTGGTCAGTTCTCATTTGAAACATGAAGAGCATTTTAATTAATGTTTAGTAATAACCTTTGTCCTTCTCTTGTCTCTATTCAAATGAGAAGCCATACTCAGTAAATATATTCCAAGGAATATTAGAAGATAAAGAACACTGGTTTTTTAGGTTTAGGATTTTTTGGGGGGAAGGTGTTCTTTTGGGGTCACTTGTTGGGGTATTTCAAAGTTAATCTCAGTAACAATTTTTAACAGAATATATAAAAATATTCTTAATATTTAGTCTTTGTGGACTAAAGATTTAATTCTGCATAAAATTCTATTGCAGCTGCCATTTAAAAAAAATCTCAGGATTAGATACATTTTAACTTCATTTCTTGCTTTCCCACTTTAGAACAAAATTTGATACTAAACTGAATTTCATCTGTGATAATATTGGAATCATAACTTGCTTTCAGGGACATTAAACAATAGTAGATTTGTAAGTGAGCCATATTTTGCTAGTTAATGTTCAACCTAAATCCTAATGGCATTCTAAAATTTATATTAATTCTCTGTTTTATATTGGGCATCCTTGGTTTATGGGCTTGATCTTCTTGATCTTGCAGTACCCTGCAAGACTGACTCCATTTAGCTGAATGTTATTATCCTGTGTTATGAGGCCCATGCCTTTTTGAAACATCTTGCAATGGCAATTGGCTTCCTCTGTTGTTCACTGATACATTAGCATTATGAAGCTCCACAGTGGCACATTTAACCACTGGGTTTTCTTCCATTTTACTTCACAGAGTTGAGCATTATCAGAGAAGGATTGAGGGCAAAGAATTGAATGCACTGTGCCAACACTCTGACAGGAAAAGTCATCCATCAGTACAGCATCTTTTTCTCTATTTAATTTAATGAAACATGCACTGCTGTCAAATCTGCAGCCTTTCTGTGAGCAGGACTCCTGATCAACAGATGTGGATATTGAATGATTGCAAGATTATGCCAGCCAAATGAAAAATGCACTTCATCCCTGAACTGTGTGTTTACTCTATGATGGAAAATTATTCTTTCTCTGCAGAAACAGCCATTCACCAGGCTCAGTTTCCCTTTAATTATACATTTCTATGGTTTTCCAGGATCTTGGAGTTTTTTCTTTGTTTGTTTTCTCTTTTAAAATATCTTTACTATTCCTCGCAGTGTTCATAACTTGATAATATTCATCTGAGCTAGAACAAAAGTTTAACTAAGTATCTGTTTGAAGCATGGCTGGGCAGGGCACATCACTGAACTTCATGAGAGTGGCAGAAATGAGTAACTCCACCCTTTGTAACAGCAGTCAGACCCTCTGCTTGGTGTCTTGAACTTGCACTCTGAGGTCTGCATGTAGAGGTCCTGAGCCTTAGTTCAAGTCATCTCTACTTACTCCCATGAAGATACATAAAAATTCTGCAGAAAGGAAAGCCCGAAGGATTCAAATATGTTAATTTACCAAAAGTATGTCTGTTAGATGGTTTAGCCCCAGAGAAAATTTCAACTAAAAAGAAGCTTCTTGTAGTAAAGCTGGATAAGGTAAGTGCCATTATTTTTCAGGCTATAAAATTTCACTCTAAAAACTTCGGTTATACTGAAAAGGCACAGAATTTATTGCCTTCTCTAATACAATACCTGAATTTAATGAAACTAAGAAGTCAAGATACTTTTGTTTTTAGCTCAATTTTCATTTTCTAGATTGTCACTTCCTCAGCGCTGAAAATAGCCTTAAAGAGATACAAAGAAGAACCAGAGGCAGTTTCTCCATACCAACCTTCCAAAAGACTAAATTGGTAGAGATGGGAAAAGTATGAAGAGAAAGGGAATGACTCCTGCTGTTTTAGGACTAGTTGAGCTAACAGGGACTCTTGGCTACTACAGCTGGCTATGAGGAGTGATTACTGAGCCAGGTGATTGTTTCTAGGGAAGAGCACTGGCTTCATTCAGTCACCCTCTGAAACAGCTAACATCTGGCAGGCACTTGTATCCTAACAGCAGGGAGGCTTCCCTCCCTCTTTTCATTGCTCTCACAGGAAAGTCAGTCAGGCTTGGCTGAAGTATGCTCTGGAGCAAGTCTCCACCCCTGGGGTGCAGTGCTGAATGCAGCAGGATGAGTTGAAGGAATTCAGGAACTGGTTCATTTGTGTATGACGGGAAAGTGTCACCACGACTGCTGGGTCTGGGAAACAACCAGGACTTCTGGAGTGGTGATGATGGTTTCACTCTGTTCTACGGGGTGCAAGGAAGATGGCTTCAACACTTCTTTTGTCACCAGCATCCTCCTACCTCTGAGAGAAAACAGTGTGGCAGGAATCTTCCTATTTCCATTTCCTGTGTCAGTGTTCAAACAAAAGGTCAAGGAGCACTACTTAAAAAACAAATCACACAGTCTGTCTCTAAGGGAGTCTGATTTATTCAGTCCCCAAACCTCTGTTTACATAAGGAATCAATGTTGTTCAGTCCCATTCATTGGTTCCACTGTGGTCTCAGTAGATCTCAAGGTTTCAGATAACAGCTTCAGTGTCTCACTAATAAGTAGTGCTCATGTGAAGCCAAGCGACACCAAATTAATATTTATCGTGACAGATAGATTCAATCCATAAAGCTTTTTTCTTTTTTTTTTTTTTTTTTTTTTTTTTTTTTTTTTTTTT
>VWYO01007455.1:357584-372262 GCA_013400275.1 Rhadina sibilatrix
TTTTCTTTCTTTTTTTTCTTTTTTTTTTTTTTCCGGTAAAATATATTATACCCACTTGGGAATGGTGTACAGTCTCATGGGGATTTTTTCCAGGTATGAGGCAGATCTTTGATTTTACAAGGAAAGACCCCATCAGTTGCAAAACACTAGCACTATTCCCAGCACTAGGAATACTGTCCTTTGCACCACAGGGTTATACTTCAGTACCCACCCAAAAGCAGATGCTGAAACACTCTTATTTTCATTATTTCAAATATACCTCAGTTTGCTTGTAAATCAGACCTCAATGAAAAGAGATATAATGTCAACAGGCAGTTTGGCAACCATTAAGAACACCCAGGAGGAACAAAATTTGTTGTTGAAGCTTTAATAGACCCCACAAATCTGAACTGCCTGAACTAAAACTTTTTCCTGTATTTCATTTTATTCTCTTCAGCTATCAAGCACAGATCCTTCAATAATTACTGTTAGATCATCCAAGCAAGCCTCTTGTAAATCCTGCTCTATTAAGTTTATCTGGTTGTATCTGCTCTTGGATTGAATACCTTGTATTTAACAAAATGTTTGTTCATGTTTGGCTAAGCCAGGCTTCCTGGGAGGACAGTGAAAGATATATCAAGTGCTGGTTAATCTGCCATCATTGAAAGACTGATTTGTTTTGTTTTGTTTTGTTTTGTCACTTGAATTATCTTGCTTCCATTTCTGGTGTTTATATTCTTCTTTTCCTCCTGAAGAGCATTTTTAGTGTCTGTTGTCTCCTTCCCACGGAGGCACTTGCCCACTGTAAGTAACAAAGCCATCCCATCCTTCAGCCTTTCTTTTCAAACAAATTGAACTGTGCAATCCACTCACCCTGGAGTATTTTCCTCAGCTTTCATGTAATGTCACAGGTTCACAGGCTAGCTGAGGTGGGAAAGCATCTCTGGAGATCATCTGCTCAAAACAGGGTCACTCAGAGAAGGCATGTTGCATGTAAGCTCAGGACTGTGTCTAAACAGGTTTAGAATAAATATCAAATAATAATATAAGTAAATAATTATTCAAGTTGCATGGATCTATGTTTAGCATTCTAGTCAGAGGGTGGAATGGTAAAACAGAGTTGGTTGAAAGGGATCTGCAGTGATCTGTTCTATTCTCCCACACTCAATGCAAACACAGCACCCAAGTGGGATCATATTGCTCCAGTCAGGTTTTGAAAATTTCTGAAACCATCCCCAAAAGTTCACTGGGGTGCTATTGCAAAGCCTCAGCACCCTTGTGGTGAAGACTTTACTTCTTGTGTCCAGGTGTAATTTACCTGGCCTCATGTCTCCCTGGTGCTTGCTGTCTATGCATTGGGCACTACTGTGTTTAAATACTCCATCACCCCTGGAATTTTTACATCCACTATAGTCATATGCATTCTTTCTTTTTAAAGAAAATAAAAATATTTAAAAAGTAGTTCAGTTTATGAGTTCATCCAAGCTAGCCATAATCTCCTAGGAGAAAAATAAATAGTTTCCACACTTGGATGCTCTAGACTAAAAACCGCAGACCTCACACCAAAGTATTAGACAAGAGCTTCAAAAATCACATTAAAATGTGACTTTTTTTTTTTTTTTAATTGTGTTCTAATCAGCTTTTAACCAAGACCAAATCTTTCCAACACAATACATAGACCATGAGGAATAAAACTTTAGATTAACAATTAATTTTGATACAGAACTAGAATTCAGGAGGAACAGTCTAAGAACAACTAGAATATAGAATTTGAGATCAAAATTGATTAAGTGCTTTAGTTTCGCCCTATTTTTCTGTTCTTGACTCCAGTATGGGTTTTGGGCATTGCAGTAAGAGCCTGTCCTGACAGGACTGTTACCTACAGCTGTGTAGTTGAAGAACCTGCATGTCCATGCTATATCTTTTCTTCTTTTAGCTCCTCCCATCCACCTGAACATCTCTACCCAGTCCCATCCATCTCCTCAGGCCATGTCCAGTGGCTACAGTCCCACAGAATGTCCTTCACAAAAGCAATTCAGGTGCAGCAGCTGAGCCAGCACACCCAGAGGCAAGGAGCTGACAAGTCCTCAAAATTTTCATGTATGGAAGGCCATGATGCAGAAGAAGATTTGAGGGTGTATAAGATGTCCATAAGATTTATAGGTGTACCTTCATATAATCTGTTACATACAAGGTCCCTATAATGGATTTGGGAGGGGTATTTACAAAAGAATTTTCCCTACGATCATTATTTAGGGAGCAAAGTATTAAACACTTTCCTACAGCATACAAATCACTATGCATGGGGAATTTCAGTATCTGGCATCTGTTAGGAGCATGTAACATACACTGAGTAAGGAACCTGATCCCTGGATAACTCATTTACTTAGTAAGCACAGGCAAAGGCTTTACTCATTTCCTCCTGCTACGGCACTGGGATGGCAACCTCACTACTCAGCTACCCAAACAAAGCTTTTAACCCTTAGCCCCGAGGCTGGCATGTAGGTACTGATTTTGCTGCTCAGCTGCCTCTGTAATAGTTCAGCCTCATTGTGGAGTGTACTGTGCTTGTGTTGTGCCAGGTTATCTCTGAGCACCGTGCTTATGTTCAGAGAACAACCTCATTAATAATGTCACATTATTCAGAAGTCACCCTTGTGCATCATGTCACTCACTGTGTGTTTTGGCAACAGAAAAATAGCCTGTCTGAAGATGCATTAATTCTTGAAATGGAGAAGAATGTATAATTCTAACATACCTCATTCCAGACATGCAGAAGTAACCACTGAAACTTGATTATTTAAACAGAAAAGTAAGGAATTGAAGAAACACAGACTCATAGAATGGTTGGCTCAGAGGAGATCTAAAAAATCATCCAGTTCCAACCCCCCTGCCATGGGCAGGGACACCTTCCACTAGAACAGGGTGTTCAAAGCCCCATCCAGCCCAGTCTTGACTATTTCCAGGAATGAGGCATCCACAGCTTCTCTGGGCAACTTGTTCCAGTGCCTCATCACTCTCACAGTAAATAATTTCTTTCTAGTGTTCAATCTAAACCTACTCTCTTTCAGTTTATATGTGTGTGTGTGTGTACATGTGTATGTATACACACCATATGTAAATAGTCCTGCTTTGGAAGCAATCCCATTCATCTGAATTGCTGTACTTACCCATTAGCCACTCCAGCCCACAGCTGAGCAATGTGCCCTGGGAAAGCAATTATTCAGTCCTTACAGACTGTGTGCGCCCCCTTCAAAAGGAATAGGTTTTAAAAATTAGGGCAAAATGTTCCCCAGAACTGACTTGGATCCAGCAACACAGTTATCTGCATATTCAACTTCAAAATTGCACACTGTAATACAGGTACTGATTAACTGCACCTCTGCAGAGCTACCAGCAAGCCACCAATATATTTCTCTCTGGGTATTTTAAGATGTGTAAGACACATCCATACTCTATTAAACAAATCAAGAAGGCAGATTGAGAAATCCTGTATGGATAAACAGATGCCAGAGCCTGAACTGCAGCAACTTTACTGCAGAACAACTTGCAGGGGATCTCTGTTAGGCAGTGACTTATATCTCCCGAGCATGTTGGAAATAAAGAACAAAATGAACTAATTTATTTCAGGGAAGTAAAGTAACTCTGTTTCTCAGCAGTATGCCACAGGGCCACACTAACTCATTTTCTTGCAGACATATGTACACGCCATTAAACTGCAAATCTTTGAGAGTTAGAGGAATATAAAACTATCCCCACGAAATAAAAGCAATAAAATACACATTGAAAAAGAAATCTGCAAGGTGTGCCATCAGTAATAAATACTAAATAAAGCAACATTTTGGAATTAACATGAATTATTATTATTTTGAAGAATAATAATAACTTGAACAACACCATGATAAATAAAACAAAGGCAAAATTTTGACCAAGAAAATAATCACCAGGTAAGAAGGAAATGATTGTGTTTCTGTAGAAATTATTGCTGTAGATGGAAAAGCTTCATATTACTGAAGACCTAGCTTTAGAAGAAAAAAGTGTTGTCTGGCTTTTCTCATTCCAAGACTGACACTCTCGTGGCAAAAGCTCTGATGAGATTTCCTGTGGAGGTGGGTGGAGAGGGAGTAAGGTAAACAATCAAAGGATGAAGTGTTATCCCACAGCACACAGCTGGACACTGCAAGCTAAGGAAAGCTGACAAGCATTGGATCATATAAATTATATCCCAGAGATCTGCAGGAAGCCACAAGGGACAACAGAAAGCCTTAGAAGGAGTCTTTTTTACATAATGTTTTGCATGGAGGATGAAGAATTAAGTAGTGGAGCCAAGCATAATTAATTTGGATTATATCAAAAGTTCTAGTATAAGGTTGAAAAAGCAGCTACACATGGAGAGGAAGGAACAAGTGCCACGATAAAGAGGTTACCTCAAATTTACTTGTGTTTCTTAGCCCTTAAGCTCAGTGAGGCATTCATGCCTTGAGTTTCTTGAGCAACAGTGGCCTGAAGTAGAGACGGTGTAGTTATAAATAAAGCTGCCATTACCCAAATGACTGTCCCTGCTGAAGTTGTGCGTTCCAGTTCTCCAGTCAGCAACACACAGATAGGCACTAAGCAGGCAGGGGCACAGAAGCAACACATCTGTGATGGTGACAAGGACAAGCAGCTGCAACATCAAACTTCAGATGCTGCTCTGTCCAGAAAGTTCATAATCTAGAGCGAGGTTTTTAGGAGATCCTGAGGTAGACCCCCATGGTGTGGTGGACTAGGCTGGAGGAAGAGGCAGATTCCCCTCTTTTAGCAAGCCCATGCATCGTTCCAAGATGTCAGATATCAGTCTGGAGAAGAGAAGGCTCCAGGAGGACCTTCTAGCAGCCTTCCAGGACCTAAAGAAATCTGGAATAAATAAGTTAGAGATGCACTTTTTGCAAGGACATGAAGTGAGAGGACGAGAGATAATGGTTCACACAGAAAGAGGGTAGTTCTATATTAGAGTAGGAATAAATTCTTAACTGTGAAGATGCTAAGGCACTGGAACAGGTTGCCTAGACAAGTTGTGGATGCCCTATCCCTAGAAGTGTTCAAGGCCAGTCTGGATGGGGCTTGGAGCAACAGGGCCCAGTGGAAGGTGTCCCTGCCCATGGGAGGAGGGTTGGAACCAAATGATCTATAAGGTGCCTTCCAAAACAATCCATGCTATGATTCTGTATTTTGGGCTCTAAGACACATGGGATGAAGAACAGGGCTCTGACAGAAGAGGACAGTTTTTGGCAAGCTGGAAAAGAGGACAGAATTAAGAATGTCCTTAAGGACACCATCAGGGTCTGCAATGATGTTGAGAGTCAGCCAAGCCCTCATTGAGATGAGACATAGATGCCTGGGGAATAATGCATGTTGATAACACCAATATTCCTAGAGCCCAATACAGGAACTGTCTTTTGCAATTTACATGGGAAAATCGTGCTCAACATTTGGCATAAACTGAGCCCTCCAGGAATTATTGCTCTGGTCTCCCCATGTCCTCTGGCTGCCCCCAGCGTGACGCAGAGCAAATCTGACAGAGCCAGGGAGACAAATGTTGATGACTGTGAGGGTAAATACCCTATGCCACGTGTGGACACTGCAAGACTTCCCAGACAATGCAACCCAGCCCAGACCCAGCTAATTTAAGAATTTATTCATCATTCATTGCTGTGCCTGAAATAATTTTGTGAGCTAAAAAAAAGGATGTAATTTTAAAATGCAGCAATTACATTTGTTTTGGAGAGGTTTTTTTACTTTTCCATTTCTCCCTTATTTTTAGCTAAATGTGCACCTAGTTTTGTCTGAGTAATGTCCAAATCTCTTCTAATGAAACTTGCTTAGTGCAGGTCACAAGCCAGATTTCAGCACTGTCTGAAATCAGAATTCAAGCTAAGTGCATGCTGAAGGGCAGCCAACATAGAAATGGTCTTAATATTTTCATTTTAAATTGAATTAAGAGTGCATAGACCTTACTTTATCAGGACAGCTACTATTTTCTCCTGAGAAAGCCTATATACATTATTTTTGTAAGGTTAGAGATCTTTTTTGCTCAACTCTAAGAAGGTAAATGAAAACAGTTGGACTGAAACAAAAGAAAGCATCTACAGGATCTTGGAAAACTCTGCTGTTTATGCCTCTGGGCTCCCATCTTCTAACACATACATGTGCCTTGTCAATCATAGTGGATTGGATGCCAAATTTTACAGGGCAAGGCCAGTTTTGCACAAGAAAACTTTAGGTTTCAATACCTAAAATTTTCTCAAAGGGCAGAACAAGAAATAAGCACTCCTAAATGTTCTGCTTGACTGATACTTTGCCTGCTGCTCTTAAAATGCAGCTGGTTTATTCTAATTGTCCTCAGAATATGAAAAAGCACTCAGCAGCCATCCATTCTGCTCAGGCCAGCAGCAGTGAAATCTCAGCTTCCTTCAAATATCATTTTTCATCTTGTTTATAAAGTCTGCCAAGTTCCCAAAGAATTAAGGTCTCACTCAGCTTTGCCCTGACTGTAAACAGATAGGGAAGAAGACGGGCAGCAAGGAGTCCATATCTGTTTGCATCAAAAGGTTTTGTGTGGGCACAGAATATCAAGAGGCTCCTGCACTCATCCATCCAATCACTTGGATCTGAAAGATGAACTCTGTCCATGCTGCAAGGGCAGAGAAGGAGAATTTTTAGCAGTGATCATCTCTACTGACTTGCTTCCACTGGTGTGACACTGGAATAAATTTCTTTGGTGAGTGAATTCAATGAATCTAAGTAACTAGCAGGGATGCTAAAAATACTTTGGGATATATATTTCATACACACTTACACATATATATACACATATATAGATATATGTATATGTGCATGTGTCTATATATATGTGTGGTTTATATATATATATAAATCAGAATGTCATTTAGATTTTTGAGGAAAAATTGTTGAGCAATCATCAACTGCCTGGAGCCACGGAAGAGTGAGTTACAGTAATGATAGATTGTTCTCCATTACATTAAAACTCCTCTTAAACTGCATCTTATCAGACACCACAGCAGATCATTAGGGGACTTCTTACCTGTTAAATCTCCCTTCACACTCAGCAGCCTGACAGAAACAGAATAATAATTTCATTGGTTCTTCCAACTCCTTCTGTCATTTTAGACTGTATTTATCAAAAAGGAACAGTGTTTCTGCCAAAGGTAATATTAACATAAGTTAACATGAATTCCTGCAATTAAATCTCCCTGAGAAACAGGGTTTCCTTCAGTGGTTTAAACCCAAAGCACAGACATCTGAGAGCAAATCTGACTGCAAAGAAAGGTGACAAACCCCTTGGTTTCCATTCTCTGAAGAGAGGAAACAGCCTTAAATAATTATGAAATCAGTCCAGCCCAAGAGAATGGAAAAAGAAAAATAACTTAAATACTTTCTCAGGGATGATACACTGATGGGAGGGAGGGGTTTCTATCTGGAGAGGGCAAGGGCAGGTTGCTCACAGATCTGCAGGCGAGGCTAAGGTTCATCAACAGAGAGCCAACCTACACCAGCTTCCCAGAACATGTATTTTTTATTTGGGAAGAAGGCAATTGAGATCCCATCTCCCAGCCAAGACAGTTGTTTTCACTTGTATTAAAATCAAATTATAAAATAAAGCCCCATCCAAAACCACAAAACTCTCCTGGTTTTGTGTTACAACTGGATGAAGCTTCTCCTCAGCTTTACGTGGTTTCCACACAAAAATATAAATTATACACAGGTTTGGCAATAGGAAGAACATATTCCCCATTCGGGGTTAAAAGTGAATGAAAGCTGCATGTTTATGGGCCTCTTCATAAAGCTTTTCCACAGCTGTATCTCTTTTAGAAATAGAACCAGTCAAATCAGTTGTACAGTAATGTCCATTACAAAAGCAGTTCTGTATTTTTCAACCAATTTTTTCTTTCTTTCTTTCATAAAAATTGACTCTTTGTTTGGAAGGTTTTTGTGAGTTTCTTGTTTGAGCACTTGTACAGTAAAATCCTGGACTCTGTCCAAAGGGCCAATGTGATTATTCATTATTTTTTGCATGTAAGTAACTAAAAAATCATGGAGTGTTGTCTCCACTCTGTGAGTGGCAATGGAAGCTAAAGAGCACTATGAACACTTTTCTGGGGTTACTTTCTGGATTAATTATTCATGCAAATCCACAAAACTTTCAGGGTTTTTAAATCTTTTCAACTATACCAAGCAGTCTTTCTGGTATTCACAAATATAAATAATTTTTTTAAGCCAATCTTGGTATTATTATTTGGAAGATACTAAAGCTATTCTTTCTACTATCAAATTAATCCTACACACAATTGTGTTTATTCCTTAAGCCTTAAAAAATATTGCATAGTATCCTCTGACAGTTACAGCATTATAAAAGTTATTTTAAAGTGTTCATTATATTTCTTCAAACTCTAACTGTAAATACAGAAAATGAGGGAACAGGGGGATAACACTTTTTAGCCAAAAATAGCAGGAATAGGGAAATAGTAAGAGATTCAGCAAGTTGACCTAGAAATCAAGAAACTACATGCATTCAAGTTGAATCATGTAACCACCCACTACACAGAGCTGAGTTTTGAGGTGAGGACTTTGGCATTGCATTAGCCTTGAGCTCACCCATTTCTCTCTCTGAGTGACAGCAAGGTGGATAAAACAGCTCCTGCTCAAAGAGGACCAGCCAAAAGGCCACATAGATGCCTCCAGACCTCACAGTGACTGGGATCCAGAGCAAGGATCTTCCTGCTCAGTTCAGATGAGACACCAGACCTTGAGATCACTTGATTGCAGGCCATCTGAGAAATGCATCAGTGTCAAGGAGAGAAACCAGCACTTACTGAGAATATGTAGAGATCCAAGTGAGAGAGCACCTTCTTAGAGCTGTCATAACCCAGCCCTACAGCCAGCATTTTTCTTTCTTTACAAGGAGAAGGTGTAAGCTAGTCTCCAGGTGCAAGAATCAAAGGAGTTGCCTAAATGAAGCAACAGAGGAAGGACATTCCAAGTGACCCAAAATGCCTTGCTCACTCACAAGCAATGAGACAGGGAAGAGATTAAACCCTAAAAAAATATATATAAAAAAAAAAAAATAAAAAAAAGGCAGAAGAAATAGATACTTTAATAGGCCCTTGCTGTTTGCTGGAATAACAATGTAACAATGCTTGCTGAGCCATTGTCTGATTTGCTCTCGGTATAGCCACAGCTATTTAACAACCCAGATTGTCACTCTGCAAATTCAACAGATGCAGAGTAGTGGAGTGTTCGTAGGCCTCTTTGCACAGGGTTGATTAAATGCTCAAGAAATTAATAATGACTGAGAAAACTACCATAATCTTCCAAGGCAGCAACAGCTGTGGAAATGACATTTATGCAATATACTCCCCACACAACTATTTGATGGGAAAGTTAAAACATTCCCATATATATTTTTTTTCCCCAAAAAGCTTCTCCAAGGTCTAAGGTCCTACCTAAGTGTGATAACCTCAGAGGTCAGCACAACAGGTCTGTGAAATAAACAGAGAGAGGAACTTCTCTCTGGGTCCTATTCTATCCATAGTGTTGTCTGTGGAGTCTGCTAGAAGAGACAAACTCCACCAGAGAGAGACCTGTGCTCAGCAACACCAAGGAAAGGTGTCTCCTGGCAGGAGCAGCTCCCATCAGCATCAGTAAAGCACTGTGAATGCCCCCATGGTGAGATGAAGAATCACCAGGCCATAAATGAGGCAAGAACCAAGTCAGAGAAAAGGGCTTGGCGAGAGACCGCCAGGTCAAGCCAGAGGAGCATGGAAAAGGACACCCACCAGTGGGTAGTACTCACACATGTGTTGTGGAGTGCACACAGAGGGCACAGCAGAGCAGTTGTTCATAATGGGCTATGACTAATTATTTTCATTCACCAGCACATTTGGAACCATATTTCTCAAACAGTAACCTCATGAATGGTTACGAGACCCCAGGGTATTTACCACACCACTTATGTGTTATTAGAGCACACTACTAATGTGTCTGTGGGAAGCTAGATATTAGCTGAGAGGCTGGAATAAAAGGGCATTCAAATGCCAAGAAAAATTAATTATATAAAAGCACAAAACAGTGATGAATCAACCAAGCCCCGGCTAACAGAGACAAGATAGGCAGGTCTGCTGCAGCAGGCATCCAGCCTTCAAACATTGTCTGGATCTAGGGATCAGAATTAAACTCCTGCTCCTTAGGGTCCTCTCTGTCTGAGTCCTCCCACTCACACGATGCAATGGCATGGCCAGACACGCTGTGCTGCCATGGCTTAAGAGATTACAGTCCCAGCATGTCCCTGGCCACTTGTCCCCAACCTTTCCCTCCCACTGCATTTGATGCCAGCTACCATCCTTCTACAACCACAAGTAAAATCTGTGCTGGTATCCAGGTTTGTAGCTAAGGCTTTTTAGTGCATTCTGCTAGGTCAGATCTTTCAAGAGGACATTTTGGCAGCCTGAATCTCGGAAAAACTGCATCAGCAGAACTTAGGAGGAGGTGAGGAGGACTGGTCATCAGAGTGGTGGGCTAAGCACTTCTACACCAGCTGAGCTACGGCCAGATCAGCCTGATGGGCTGCACATGAAAACAGGGAAACTCTGCTTACAGCATTGGCCAAGGGAGGTAGCACATTTGATGTTGCACATTTTTTCAAGATTTCAGCCAAATTCTGCCCAACCAGGCACAGAGATCATTCCTCCATTACTGTATTGGATAACCCAGAATGTCAACACTCTTCTTCCATTCCTCCCAACAAAAGGAAGGCATGGAATTTGGGGGGTTTTGAGCAGACCTACAAGCAGTGAGATACCTTGCACAGAAATCCAGGTGAAGAGGCAGTTTTAAGATGTAGTATACACAGGTGGTACTTGTGACATGGAGACTGGGCAGTACAGAAGGGGATCTCCTCTACAGCCACAAATGTCCTTCACTGGTCAAAGCCCCCACAGAAGATCCCAAGCAGGAAACACACGTCAAAGTCAGGACAGTGTGACAGTGCTGTCAAAGCTGCTGCTACACAAGGCTTGGTAGCCCTTCAGCTACAGCTGAATGCTTCGAGACGCTCTCCTGTATTCCATTCCAGCACTTGAAAAATAAATCCAGAAGCAGAACTAGGTATGAGCAGAGGGCATACAACATGAGAAATTATTTTTTGGGATCTATTCATGCAGGTCCTGGGGGAGAGGAAACTGCGTCTGTGCGAGTCTGCTGAGAGGACTAATATCACCCAGAAATCAGGACAAATGTGCTGAAAGAATCCAAGCAGAACATGAACCTGCTGCAATGCACCACGTGGCCAGGACTGCTGCAGGGAGCTCAGAACTGTACAGATTTCTGTGGGCACTTGCATCTCATGCAACCCACAAAGGGTCCTGAGAAGGCTCTATTTTGCATGGTAAATGTATCAAATATGTTTTCAATGCATGTTAAGGAGGACTTGATGTTTGATTTGAAGAATGGTACTTTCAGTGACTAAAACGTTACTACTTTTTATCCAATCACACACATGCACACAGATCCTGGCTCTAGTGACAATTGGTGATTTGATCCAAAACTCAAAATGCCAAAATGAAAATATTCCCCAGATCATCAGCAACTTTGGTTTTATCTGGTGAACTTCATGGGAAGTGTTGTTTCTTGCATGTTAAAGCTAGGAGGAAACATGACACTGAGAGATCTGGGACCATAAGAGTTACTCAAAAGGCCCAGATCCCCTCTTTAGAAATTGTGAGACAAATTCCATCATCAGTCCTGAAAACAAGCTGGCAAGTTTTTCTTCTCTGTGCCAAAGGAAATTAATTTGAAACAAACAGCTTAAAAATGTAGTCAAGTACTCTCGCTTTCCTTGCCAGAGTTTCTTCCCCTTGCAGCAATTACAGCTTCAGCATTTGACTCAGCTCAGGAGGCAAAATATTTCCTGGGGAGCAGAGATAGAATAAATGACTAATGGTAGGAAGAAGGGGGGAAAAGGTTGGTAGGTCTCCAGGTTCATGCAAGGGCCCTATTCCTCAAGTAGCAACAGTGATTTGGGAGGTTTTTGTCCAGAACCTTTCTTTCTCTACTCTTTAATTATTCCAAGGGCCAGAAAAGCTGTTTCTGTGCCCTTGCAGCAATGTGACAATTGCAGAGAAAAAGCAACCTCTGAAAGCATTACTGATGAGCTATTTCAGCTATTAATTCTGATTTTTAAAAAATAAAAAGGTACTAAGCTGGTTACCATGTAACATCCCTATTTCAAAGTAAACCAAGGAAAAAAAAATACATCCATGAACATCCACTAATTATTATTTTTCTTGATGAGCAGGCAATACATAGATGTTTGCTCAATACAGCCCCAGGAGGTTCTGTATCCTTTCCTAAGAAAGGAATCAGTTATTGCAGTTAAAGACAACAGCTTAAGACGCTCAAAAGAGACAGGAAATATATTCCACAGGCAGAAAGGAATTCAAATTTGCCATATAAATGATTTACTGTGAATTTTTGGCTCAGCTCTGCAACTCAGATTAGCATTCAACCGAGCAGTCACCTTCCATATGTCTGAAATCGTGTGACGTTGGTCCTTGTCAGTACAATGCAATAATCACTGACTTGCAGGTTGACCAAATACTTTCCACGGTTGCAAAGAACAGATGTTGCACCATTCACTCTGGCTATGAAAGACAGAAATAATTGGTCTTTGTCCTAACAATACTTTTATGACTTCTATTGCCCCATGATCTCAGTACTGTCTCATATGCCTACTGTCTCCTATGAAATAGGAACAATAACCCATTAAGACAGCAAAACAGGCTGTATTGGCCAAAAATGCATTAGGAGAGGACAGGCAAACACAGGAAACCTTTCCTTGGCCAGTTCAATTGCTAATGTCTGTTAGTCCTTGCAGCATTCAATTTTCCTCCAGAGAGCATGACTGAATTAGGCTTTTAAAGTAAAACAATAAAAAGTAATTAGACTGTTCTACAGGGTTCAGCTTAACTAGATTTTTTTTTTATATTTTGGTTTCTCTATTTTCATCTTGTGCAAAACACACTGTAAATCACCACTAAATCAGAGCCACTTTTCTAAAACCATTGAATTGCTTTAAAGAATTTACTTTGTTTAAAACTTAACTAAAATAAACAATCCCACAAAACTGTGGGTTACAAGACTGATACAGATCACCATTTCTTTTTTATAATTATTATTTTTTTAATTTTGGAACACGTATTTGAAAGATAACAAAAATGACAACAAGAAAAATAACCTTATTTTAAAAGAAATAACTTCAACAAATTCTATCACCTAAAAAATTCTCCAAGGTCACTTTTGGTTTTGCATTGCCTTTGTAAAACTCCTCCCATAAGAGCAGGACCATCAAGATAGCTTGGTCTGATTCTGTAGGTCCCTCAGAGTAAGCAAGGATGGTTTTCTCCTAACACATTGCAAATTTCTACCCACAGTCCCCATGCTTATTTGTTTAGGTTGCATGGATTTACAGTGGGGTGAGTCCCAGGAAGCCTGCTGCTCTAAATGTGTAAAGACAAATTTTCTATGCTTAGCAGCAGTACTACTAAATGGCACGGCAGTTCAGTTGTCAGTCACATCATTGTGTTAGCCCCAAAACCTTAACATATTTCTTGTGTGAAATCTCCCCAGTATAGGAAATTTCAGTATAAGTATCAGAAGTGTATTAAGTGCCAAAAGCCACTTTTTGACTCTTACACACTCCAGCGTCATCAAGTATTTACGTATATATATGTCAGCCTATAGCTACAAACACAGCTCTGACCATAATCAAAATGAGACTTCTCATTTTTCTCAGAATGAGACTGCACACATGTCACTGGGATCTCTGAGTAAAGGGACAAAAGTTTGGAGGCAGTCCTGCAGGGTACAGATCACTCTCTCTTGTCCAAAACCTTTGCAGATGCTTATGAAATTGGGGGCTTGAGCCACAGGCTCAACCCTAAGTGAGGCCAGCAGAGAAGGTGCTGCTCACAAAATCACAGACTATTTGAGATAGGAAGGGATGTCTTGGAGATTGTTCAGTCCAAACCCCTGCACAAAGCAAGGGTCATCAGGAGCAGGTTGCTAGGGGCCAAGTGCAGCTGGATTTTTAATGTCTCCATGAACTTCATGCTGGTGTTCACAATACTTTTACCCCCACAGTTCAGTTAGTTTTCAATCCACCTCCCTGTCTATTTATCTGCCCTATATTTCATCAGTTTGCCCTATGAGGATGGTACAGAACAGAGTGTCAAAAGCCATCTGGTCTCTCCTCATCCACTGAACTCATCATTTCTTTCTAGAAGGTTCATGGTTTGGTCTGGCAAGACTCCACTTTAACCTATACTGACTGCTCCCAATCACTTTCTTGAACTTAATGTGTTTGGAAATGTTTCTGTTTTCAGCAGTATTGCCTTCTCAAGGCAAGGCTGAGCAGCCTGCAATTCTCAAATCCAACTTATTGCTCATCTGAAGTGACTCTGGGTAACACGAATGACACTGGGTGAAAGAAACACAGAAACTTAAGTGAGAAAGCATGATCACCCAAGGCAACCACCCAGTTTTGCTCATCACCAAGGTTTGCTGCTGACCTTTCTCATTACTGTAGAAATAAGAGCTGTCCCAGATAAGCAAGGTAAAGTATATTCTGCCTCTTTTTTTTTTTT
>VWYO01007455.1:372288-382311 GCA_013400275.1 Rhadina sibilatrix
TTTTTTTTCCCTGCCCTGGACACAGTTGTGCAGTGATGTCTGCTTAGGACACCTACAACTCATTTGTCTGCTGATTATCCCTCCAGGAGACATAAAGGTACTTAAAGTTCCTGATGAAGATCAGGACCTATGAATGTCTTCTTCCAGCTGTCTGAGGAAGATCTCAGCTAGTTTTACCTCATCAGATTTTCTGTAGCAGAAATCTGCAACAACACCATCCAATCCTGACCTACAAGGTCTCAGTTTATAGCTTATCACTCACACCAAGGCAGAGTTCAACATGCTCCCAATGCTCTCTGTCATATAAGTCAGTTCCCTCTCCTTACTTCCTTTCTGTGAAGCCTGCAGCCAACCTTTAGAGCACTCCAGTTGTGCAAAACACCTCACCATGATCCTAAAGAGGTAGTGGCCCTGTTATTGCACAGAGACCTCTAATTGCTTCTGTTTGCTGTGCTGCACTGTTGGAGTGCCAACACTTCAGAGAGGTGTCCAGTCATAATGATTTTCCAGAAGAGACATGAGAACTTTCCTAGTTTTTAACCAGGTTGTTGAAGATTCCAGTGTGTTGACTCCAGTCAGTTTTGCATAGATTCATCTGAGCCAATTTCTCCTGTAGCAGACAAGCTGATGAAATTCCCCATGTCCTAAATTTGCCCAGAAGGGCTGAGAAATGAAGAGAATTTGTTTTCCTGCCCTGTATTAAGCACTAGTCCATGTTCAAAACAGATGTGAAATTTTACCACTTCCAAGAAAAAGTTTCACCTGCTGCCTTTAAAGAAATGCATCTTTCTGCACACTCCAGTTATACCAAGGTGGACATGATCCTACTGAGTAACTTCACACTTCAGACACCCTAAAATCTCCCACCATTTACAAAGCATGTGCATTTCCCCCTGTTACTTGTGTGACCTATCAACATCCTCTTGCTTGGTATGATCAGTATTTCAACCCTCATTTACACAAAGAGGGGTGTTCACACAGTCCTGATGTGATCCTTCAGAGAGACAACCTACCTCACAGGTGTTTATAGAAACAAGGAGGCAAAATTTATTTCCGAAGAGGAATATTGAGTGGAGATCCACAGAAACCCACTGGCCACCTTGGGACTAAACCAGTCATACTCTAATCTGCTCACAAAAGAAAAGCAGCCATGAGGCTTGAATCTATTCTTTTTTATATTGTAGGAGACACTCTTGTTCAGGAATAAATATCATATGTAAATAAAAAACAGATTGTGAGCTGTAGATTTTCAGTAGCAGACAAAACCATAAAACTTAGCTTATCACAAGACTCCATGCACTCCAGAAATGCTAAATATCAGACTACAGTGACCAGAGAACAAAAATTAGTGAACCAATCCCACACACTTCAATGAGATTTTTCATACCTTATAGCTCCTTTGAAACAGAAAAAGCACAAGAGTTTATATGCATTTATACAATGCCACCTAGTGTCGTATTGATCAACACTTTTTAATCCAGAGATCACCCAGTATTTTTTAAAAATCAGTGTTTGCTGGCACATTGTCACCAAAATGCTTTTCAAATACCGAAAACCAGCAGTCAGATTACATGGCCAGAGTTCATTCTTTATCTCCATTTTTTCCTGTGCTGCTCCTTACAGTGCATGCAAGAATGTGACTTAATTTTTACTATTCCTAATTTGCAGCTACTTTATAAGCCCTGATGTTCCACACCACAGGGAAAAAAATTGTATAACACTCCTGAATCTAAGCCAGCTTTGTACCCACTGGAGAAAACCATGCAGTTTGAGGGACTATGTCATTTCACTCTAAAACCAATATATAGGATAGGGCAGATGAATTACAGCCCCAAGGTTTGTCTTTCTCTCTGCTGATTGTCTCCACTATTCTCCAGTAAAGAAGCAGGCAGTGTCTGCCTTCTGCTAGTAAAGGAAGCAAAATTTCTGGAGAAGAGGAAAAGTGGAAGCCAGTGAATTCTGGCATCAGGGTGAAGGCTTCTGCCTCGCCTAAGAGCTTAGAGTTGCAAAGTGGATTCACCACCATCAAAGGTTAAGGGGAGACAGATGTGACTAAAGGTAAAAGGCCTGGTCCTGCTCACAATATTCCAGGTGAGATAATCCCCTCCTTCATCCAGCTGGTGATGCTGTGCCTGATGCCCCCCAGGACACACGAGACTCTCCTGGCTGCCAGGGCACTGCTGACTCTTGTTCACCTTGCCATTGACCAGGGTCCCCAGGTCCCTTTCTTGGCACTGCTTTCCAACCTCTCATTCCCCTGTACAGACCCCAAGGGTTGCCCCATCCCAGGTGTAGAATCCATCCCTTTCCATGTGTGCTGGTGTGAGTGACAGGGGTTTGGCTTCTATGACCATGGGACACTGTCTGCAGAGTAGCATCTGCTTGGAAGATGCTTGCTAAGCTGAGAGAAGTCATTTTCATCATGACAGTTCACCTCATAAGGAGGGCTTTAAATTCAGGAAAATGAAGAGAAGAGTAACTAGCAGTCTTGTGAAGGAGAGAGGGACAAAATCACTGAGCAAAGGGCATGTGGAATGATGTCATGGAAGCGACCACAGAGTCAGCAAAATGAGAATTAAGTGGCATCTCCAGCACATAAGCAAGGAAGTGCCTGGAAGGCACCATTATGGAGAAAGCTTCCAAACCACTTCCAGAAACTCAAGGTTTTGGGGAACCTCTCTGAAGTGCCTGAACAGTCGTTCATACAGTCAGCTGCTGTATGGGGCACACACAGAAACACAGGAAGTACAGCCTGAACATCAGGAGACACTTTGTTCACGTGAGGGAGCACCAGCACAGGTTGCCTAGAGTGCTTGTGGTCTTGATCCTCTGAGATATTCCAAAGCCATCTAGACACAGACCTGGGCAATTGGCTCAAGGTAGCTCTGTATGAGATAAGGGATAAGAGAACCTCCAGATGTCCCTTCCAAATCTAACCATGTGATTCTCTGTAAATAAACTATCCTTGTAATTTTTGTGATTTTCTAAAGAGAGCCAGAGTCCCTTGATTAGTTTTCCACACTGCTCAATTCCAAGGTTCTGTGTAGGGAAGAAGAATATTGACCCAAAAATCATTATATTTTAAAAGAGGGAATAAAAGATCTTTCTGCCAACCAACTCACTGTTTAGGCCTATGCACTTAATATTTTGGAACAGACTTGGAAGGAAAAGATAATTAAAGCCAAGAGCTAAAACTGTGTCTTATCTAAGGTACATAGCATTCAGGGAATTGGACTTCTCTCAGAGATAATGGACTTCTTACATAAGTATAGTGCAGAGCAACTACACTGTCTGTTTTTAAACAAATATTGGACATGGTGTGGTGCCTCATGTCCTAAAATAGGGTCTCCTGAAAGAGGAATCATCAGGCTAACAAAAGGTTGTTAGTGCTGTTTCTCAAAATTCAATTGGGGCACCAAGCCAGTTTAATGCTTTTATTTCACTGTTGCCCTGTATCCCGTTAAATTCAGGATTGCCATTGCTATAAAAGACCACAGGCTTCATTTTTTCTCTGCAAGGCCTCAGGACTTGCCAGGCTTTGTTCAAACGTGTCTTGGCTTGCCTAAAGTTTTGCTTTAGCTTGCTCAGCTCTAACAGCAGTTTTTCTAGAGACCATGGCCATTATTGCTTCATTTGTTTTCTTTGTTATAATAATGTGGTAAAACTGTATTTTTTTTTTTTTTTATATAGACAATACTTATTCTGCACTAAATGAAACATTTATGACCCCGGGATAATGATACATTGCATGGGGAAAGCAAGGCTGATATGATAGCAGAGGCCTTGAGAACAGGGACGTGGGATGCAGGGCAAGCAGGCAGGGGGTGACAGAGACATTCATTTGCTCTGGAGACTCCCCCAAGGCTGTAAACAACTCACCAAACCGGCTGTTAAAAAAAAGTGCACACCTGTAGCTAAGCAAAACAGCTTCAGGGGCAACAAAGAAGTTGTCTTTGAGCTGGAGTCTCATTGATAGCTGGAATTCTCACCAGCTGTCCGGGGCACTGATCTAGTAAAGCTGTTAAGCCTGTGCTTAACTTGAAAGAGCACTAATGGAACTCAAAGCTTGAAGCAAACAGGACTTAGGCTGAAGTTAAAGTAGTTGTCTGGACTGAATGGGTTGTTTATATAAAAGTATTACTGCTCTGTGAAGCTAAGCAAAGTTTTCCAGTTTCCTCATGATGAAGTAATACTACAAATACAAGAAGAATTACATTCCCAAAATGTATGTATATTCTCAATGTACATTCTCAAATGTATGTACAAAATAGGTCAACCCTCACTAACTGTGTTTGGCTTTGACCACACTACTACTTGCACTACCATTCTTCTCCCAATCTCTAAAATATCTGTTTTATATTTGTGAGCACGAACTTACAAATACTTTCTTATTTACTCAGAAAATTATCTGTCTTCAGTGTTACACTGTTTGCTATATGCCTACTCAAAATTTTATGGCCTTAGTCTAAATGTTTATGATTTAAAAATCACGTGCTTAAAACATTAGTGACAAGGGCAAGCCAGTATCTTAGAGAAACTTGGTCTCATACCAGCTTTTTTTTTTTTTTTTTTTCCCCTGAGGATTTATTGATTTCTATAGTTTAGGGTTTTATTCCTTGGAAAATGGACTGTTCTCTCCCCACCCTTATCAGTACAGCTGTGCAACTTCACTAATCTGAATCATGCTCTTGCACCAGGCACTGCCCCAGTGAAATACTGCTAAAGTCAGTATTTACAGGTGTGAATTGCATATAAATGAGGTGAGAATCTGGCTGACTTCTGTAGCTCTGATCTACTGAAAACTGGAGGGAAATCCAGGGCTGCAGTTTTCTAAGCCTTCACGTCAAGATAACCAGCATCAAGTTGCTCCTGTGTTCAGACAGAGTATTCAACTCAAAAATTCCCTTTTTTTACCTGCTGAGAGTTGGGTCCAGAAGAACTAACGTCCTCTGATGACAAAAGAGACCACAGATCCATTAGACTGATTCATTGTTGGTTGTCTTATCTGTAAATTCATAGAATCATAGAACAGTTTGGATGAGAAAGGACCTTTTAAAGGTCCAGTTCTCTCTGCTGTTAGCAGGCACATCTTCAAAAAGACCAGGTTGCTCAAAACTCTATCCAACCTGACCTTGAACACTTCCAGGGACAGGGTGTACACAACTTCTCTGGTCAACATGGAAGTGTACACAACTTCTCTGGTTCCTGTATTTCATCACTCTCATTGTAAAAAAATTAATTCTTGTAAGTATTCTAAATCATCTCTCCTTCAGTTTAAAGCCATTACCATTTCTCCCACCACAATAGGCTCTGCTAAAAAGTTACTCCTCACCTTTCATGTAGGTTCTCTTCAATACTGAAGGGAAATACAGCTCTTATGGGATTGGAATTGTGGTGGGTGGGGAGGGAATTGGACAGTATGACAGCCTTTGGGGCTTTTTCCCATGTGGGTGTTAATTATGCAGTACTTACCTTTCAGCTCTTTCTGATAATCCTCTACCAATAAAAGAGGATTGCTCCTCCAATTTTGCTCCTCTGCCATTCTGGATGATGTAATTTCAGTGCACCAATCAGCAGTGGGCTGGCAATGATCAGAGAACTGGAGAATTCACCTCTCACAAGGCAAGGATTAATTCTCTATAGCCGACCAAGCAGAGAAAAGTAGATGAATTTTGTCTAGGCCATATTAAAACCAGGTCATCCCTCACTAACTATGTTTGGCTTTGACTACACTACTACTTGCAGTACCATTCTTCTCCCAGTCTCTAAAAGATCTGTTTCAACCTGCATAAAGGTAAGGAGACTAAAGCATGGAAAAGTCTGACCAGAGACAGAGGAGAACTTTTATTGCAAAAGTTCAAAAAGTGGCAAAATCTCATGGTCATCCAATGACCAGATCTGGGCAGAGAGCAGGGCCAGACAATCTCCTGCAGTCCCATCAGAAGTACATCACTCTCTGATGCCCTGACAGCAGAACCTTCTGTTGTACAACTGCAGATTGAAAGGTCATCTTCATCCAAAACCCACATGTTTACAGTTAAAATGAGGTGTTCTTTTTTTTCCATTCAAAACATTCCCAGACAGGACGTGATGGACGCTGAGTGAAAGAGGAAACAGCAGAAAGACATTGAACAGCTTTGTCCAATGTCATAGAATAAACTGAAAGCAGAAATGGAAACAAAACACTGTGTACAAGTCCGAATAAAGAAGGAAATGGGAGTTTTGAATCACTAAATCAAGGAAGATTGAGGAACATGACTGCTGAAGAGGGAAGGTTTCCAGAAATAGCATGCTGCATGCAACAATTATTCCCTAATGCTGCCTTCCAGACATGTGTACAAAATCTCCTCAAAATCCCCATCTCCCCTGAGACAAGGGCTGTGCCCTCATGACTAATGGTGGCTTAAGGCCTCAACATGCATTGCAGAACTCACAGACAGCCCTGGCTGAGGGGAAAAACCACCTGACTGCTCACCAAGCTGAAAGGGGAGAGAGGGGCCCACATGTTGCTAATTTGAATGAATTTGTCTGCTGTCTGCTTAAGCCAGGATACTCCAGAGAGTTAATCTGGGGACCACAATTAATCTGGGGACCTCTGAGTAAACAGGGGAGGAGCTATGCCTGCTCCCTGTGACTCCTCTTCCAGCAGCTGCATTTCCAACATCCAAGAGCCCCAGCAGCCTGCTCAAAGATACTTGTGCCCACCACAGCCCTGGGGGAGCCCAGTGTCTCCCAGCATCAACCAGCAACACAGGGCAGCTGGATTTTAAGACAACATGCACTATGAGTGCTTCAAATCTACTGTGGCAGGCCTGCATCACTGGCTTCCCATGTCTCCATGGGCAGATGTGAAGATGTTCCCATGTGAAGAGGTTTGGTGTGGCTGCTTGCCCAGGTCCCTGTAATAAGTATTTCGTTTAACCTGATTTTTTTTAAAAGAAAGGTAATTACACAAAAAATTTTCCATTTACAAACTTTGCCACCTCTGTGACAAAAAAAGAAAAAAGGTGAAAAATTAATGCATTTGAAAAAAAAAATATTTTTGGCCAAAGTAATGAAAGGAGGGCTGGAGTCCTTCCAAAGAAGGAGAGGAGACAGGAACTGTCAGGAAGCCTCGTGCAGCTTCCCATGGTCCTGTGACTCAGAGGACTGCTGTCCCCATGATCTGAGAAGATGTTGTCCTCAACTGTTCTCCATGACCCTCTCACCTGCTACAGTGCAAGAACATTTATTCCATAAACCTCTACAGAGAGAAATGTGTCAAACATGTCAAAACAAAGCCATGCCTCAAACAGCAACGCCCATGCAGGAAAACATGCCTACACCAGTTCTGCAAGTGGAAGGTGCTCTGTGACACCATTTTTCAAATGATGCAGGGTGTCACTTGGGTTTCTCCTGGTTCACCTGTACCCTAAGGAGGAGAGCAAGCCTGGAACTTCATCAGTGTGATGCAACTGTCACCTTGGATTTGTAACCCACAAAGGAGAACTTCCAGAGGTTTGGGGTGCGACGTCTTGTATCTTGCTTGTTGGGTTTTTTTCCTTAATCTGAGTTCAGCTCTATGAATGCCTTTTGCTCATCACTTGCCTAAATTTGAAGGATCTGTAGGCAGCACAAATTGCAAAAGACTCTTTCCATTCCTACCTCAGCTCCAGGCATGTTCTTGGAGGATGCAGACAATTCTTCAGGATGGGTGTAACTATGGATGCTCTTGGAAAAAGTTGCAAAAGACCCTGTACCCTCTGGATCATTATCACCGCTGTGTCCCCGTTAGGCTCTGTGCACCACTGAGCAAGCTGGGGCACTTTGGGCCAGCTGCATCCCTGCAGGGATGGACCAGACCCCAGCTGCATCCTGCAGAGGACCCAGCTTATTCCGAATGCAGGAGAGGCAGCTCAGGGAAGCTCAGGCTCAGCATGTGGGCCTGAGCCCATGGTTACACCCTTTGTAGAGCAGTCCCTACGTGAGGGCTTGGGTCTGCCTTAGCACCCTGTTATGATGAAGCAAGGAAAGGTCATCTTGTACCAAAACCTCACAAATGAAGTGCAGCATAGCAGACACAGGGCTTGGAAATATTTCTTTTTTTCTCATATGAACTCCAGCTCAGGAGTGCATCCCACAAAAACAAGAAACTCCTCTCCCTCCTCCAGGGATGACATTATGTCTTTGGATCAGTGCATCCCTGCCATGGGCAACCCAGGGCTTATTGACCCAGGTTGTGGTGGCTCACTTCCATCTGGGGGTTCAGGGAGACAAAATGTGGCATTCACTGCACTGAAAAATGCCCCAAGATCAAATCCAGCAACGCTCACCTGCAGCCCAGTAACTTCTGGTGAGAAACCATCTGGTGAGAGCCTCTGTCTGCCCCCAACAGCACTCACTGACAAACTGCATCCAGGCAAGTCACCTGGAAATGAGCACAGACATCAAATGAAATCTGTTTTCTGGTGTGTTATCAATAGCTGCAAATCATGAGGGGTTTATGGTCATCACAGAGCGAGAGTGAGGATTTCTGAAGTGACTTGTGGGCTCCAGGTATAGCTCATGCACCTGATGGAATCCAGATCCTGCTGGAGTGAAGTCTTTTGCAGCTGCATCAGGCAAAGCTGCATCCAGAGCAAACCCTATTTCAAACTTCTTTGTTCATCTAGAAACAGCCCAAAAATCAGAAGGTAAAATTTTGGCCCTAGGGAAGTCAAATACTTCAATAGGACAGGACTTCATGCAAAAAAAAATCTGTTTGCAGAGGAGGGACAAGGAATCACATATTGATGGAAGAAATTTGCTTGACCACCATATATTTGTTAGACATCATTCAGCTCAATAGTTTTATTTTCTATGATTCATTTGTAATAAAAGTACCATTACCAGAAAAAGATTGACATCAACCCTCAGCAACAGAGATTTTATAAAAGCATTTATAGGAGAACAATACATACACACTTCATCTCTATTAAAATGTTTCCTTTGGATTCTCCTTTGATTAAAAATGCAAATCAATTGTTTATTCTCACTGTAGCATCGAATTAAACCACATAAAACAAAACTAAGCAAAGTCCCAAACCTTTTGTACCCTGTGCTGTGTTCATCGGCACGTGGGCGTTCCTGTGGGTGTATTTTTAGGTCTGCCTAAGTCGTCTCATGGTGTCAAGGCAATTAGGGATGTGAGGGATTGCTGGGTGCCGAGTTCTGGACACATGTTTATTGATAGGGAGGTATTTCTCGCCTTGCCGTCTGAGCACCGTGAGGACTCCTTGTCTTCCATGGGGGAAGCCCAAGCAGGAACCAGGGCTGGATCTGAATGTTCGTGACAGTCACGTAGGCAAGGGCTGGGTGGCTGCAGAGTACAAGCAACTGTGTAAGAAGAAGCAGTATTTTCTTCAGTTCTTTAAAACCTCTAAAAGGAGATGAGAGCAGAGGACAAACCCCATGGCATGGTGCAGACGTGTTGCAGGTTTGATGCATGAATTTCTCCCACAGGCTCTGGATGAGAGACAAGTGATTTCCTCTAAAAAGGGGCAATTTCTCAGCCACAGGAATGGCAGGAGAGTAGGAACCTGCCTACTGATCTGCTGAAGTCCCCTGGTCTGCTCAAAAGGCTCATGTGCTGATGTCCCCATTTCTCCTACAGGAGTAGAGCTGCTTGGTTCCACACTCACCATCTACCCCTTAAAACTGACCCACTTTTTCATTCACAGTGTCAGAGCTTTCTAGACAAAGTAAAATTAAACCTGAGCAGCATTTCATCTGCTTCATGTGCCCCTGCTCAAGGAGAAACTTCAGCCAGTTCAAACGAGGTATTAGAAATGTCAAATGCCTACTAACAAGATGCAGTTGGATCCCCTCCCCTCCCCTCCTGGAGTGAAAAAATATCTTTTCAGTGGGTCTCTACATTGAAATGCCATAACTTTCACCTCCCATATGGTTTTGTCCTATGAGGGAACACCACAGGAATTGAGATCATTGCTAAAGTTCAGACTTATTTTTATTTTTTCTCCTCTCCTCTCCTCTCCTCTCCTCTCC
>VWYO01007455.1:382421-400008 GCA_013400275.1 Rhadina sibilatrix
TTTATGGCCTCGTGGTTTTGTTGGCACAAAATGAACTGTCTTCCCTGTGGAGTTTGGCACAGATACACGTCGCTTTTCAGAAAATTCATATATCTCATGAGGGGCTGCTTTTCCTCACATGGTAGTTACTTGTTTTCCTCCTTCATTGCTTGACTTCCAAGGCAAAAGAAGGTACTTTGTTTAAAGAAGCAGTAAAAAGATGTTGATGCGAGCAGAGCGCGTCCTCCCAGCAAGGTTTTCCCCCTGGAACATGAAAATGCTCCTTCTGTGCCGTAGGATGCACCTGTACCCTGGGTGTCACCCCCAGGAAGGTCTTCTCTGGACAAGGAGAGAGGAGAGAGATGCCCCTCCTGTTCCCAGGCACCCACCAGAGCAGCCCCTGGGGATGGCCCTGCCAGGGGGCTGCTCTGCCCTGGGGCCTGGCTGCAGCAGGACAGACAGACAGACAGCATGGGCCTGCTGACAAAACACCTATAACTGTGCACTTCCCAGTGAATTCACAGTGATTTCCAGGGGATGGACAAAGGGGGAGCGAGAGGAAACAGACACATCCATCTCTGCTTTCCTCTCCTGCTGTGTCCATGCAGTAAATTTTGGAGGTTAAAGCTGTAAAATGCCTATCACCCCGTCTGACCCGGCCCTTGGCAAAGCAGCACCGCTCCCTCCCACCATGATTGTCCACAGGAGAAAGGTGTTTATGTGCATTACTGGTTCAGGCAATCAATTTGCAGCCACGATAATGAATCTGAGACCTCTTTGCCTGATTTCTCCCTCCCTGCCAGGCGCTGGGCTGTCTGGGCAGAGTCCCTAGTAAGTAATTTCCCTGCATATCTCCTCAGGCCAATAGGAAACTCCATGAGTCACTTTCCTCCCTTTTAACAGCAGTAAGCGACAACTGGGAATCAGAAACTTCCTGTGAAAACAAAGGCACAAAGCCTTGCCTTGACAAGTCTAAATCACAAGGAAATCTTTGCCAATCCTCCAGCTAAAGTTGCCGTGCCTCTTCTCCCACTGCTCTGTGCAGCAGCAGCCGCTCGGCAGCGCTGGAGGTGTGGGAAGCCCGGTCCCTCCCCACAGAATTGTGTAATCATTAAGGTTGGAAAAGACCACCAGGATCATCGAGTCCAACAGTTAACCCAGCACTGCCAGGTCCACAACTTAACCATGTCCCTAAAGCAACACACCAACATGCTTTCTGAACACTTTCAGGGACAGTGATTCATTCCACCACTTTTCTTCAGCGGCCTGTTCCAATTCTGGACCACCCTTTCTGGGAAGACATTTTTACTAATATCCAATGAAAACCTCCCCTTATACAGCTTGAGGCCTTTTCTTCTTGTTCTACTGCTTTTTACCTGTGAGAAGAGACTGACTCCCACCTGGCTGCACCCTCCTTTCAGGCAATTGTGGAAAGTGAGGTTCCCCTGAGCCTTCATTCCTCCAGGATAAACACTCCAGCCTTTCTCAGCCACTCCTCATCAGACTTGTGCCCCAGACCCTTCCCCAGCTCTGTTGCCCTTCTCTGGACACGCTCCAGGCCCTCAGTGTCCCCCTTGCAGTGAGGGGCCCAGAGCTGAACACAGGATTTGAGGTGTGGCCTCACCAGTGCCCAGCACAGGGGGACAATCCCTGCCCTGCTCCTGCTGGCCACACCAGGGCTGATCCAGGCCAGGATGCCATCGGCCTTCTGGGCCACCTGGGCACACCCTGGATCATGTTCAGCTGCTGTTGACCAGCAGCCCCAGGGCCTTTTCCACCAGGCAGCTTTCCAGTCATGCATCAATGCTGCATCAATACCTCTAAACTGAAGGGTGCCAGGGGATGTTGCTGGGACAGAACAGGTGAGCTTTCAGAGCTAATTTGTTTGTAAGCTCATTGACATTTGTTGGCCAGGACCAACCAGTACACAGCCAGCAGGTCTTGGGACATGTCCAGGAGTTTACATGGGCCAGACCTCATTCTCTCTGGTCATGGTTGCCCCAGGGAATTGGCCTTGGCAAGGGGACCCTTGCACCCCTGTTGTCATGTGGGAGGCAGAAGGCTTCCCAGCATTATCACAGCTCATGAAATCCATGCAGAAGTGGCAGCACAGAAGATCCTTGGAAGTTTTCACATCTGGAAGAAGCACACTATTGTCAGGTTAAACTGAACCTGGGGGGGCCAATTTTGCAAATCATGATTTGAGGCTGAACCTCCAAAAATGGAGACTGATACTCCTAAGTCACTTAAGAATCTAGCCTGTGCTCTCAACTTCTGCAGGAGGGAGCGTACAGGAGGGCAGGGAGATTTGCGTATCCATGAAAGCATAAACTGTTTTGGTTGTCAAGTCTTGGGCAACATTGCCCAACAGAGCAAGCAAAAGGTCATTCTTTCCTTATCAAACAGAAAACTCTTTAGAATGAAGAGCTCAAAGAAAGATTTGTTCCAAGATTCTGAGCTAATGTCTGAGAACATGGCCTCAGCCCCCCCAGGTTCCCAGGAAAATCACTTTGCATTGCTACACACACTGTTTTATTTGGACTCATTCTCATTTCTGTGAGAATATTCTCCTCCCACTCCAACTTATTACAGCAAAATAATTTAAAACTAACTCATGGAATCAAAAATTAATCCCATGCTGAGTGGTATTATGATTGCTGGAGCAAGCAGTAATTCCTGCCCGGCATCCTTGTCTGTGTACAGATCAAAGCCAGCATTAAAGCTAAACACATCCTCAGCTAAGAGAGGCAGCCCTACTACTGCTGTTCCCAGCTGAGCAAAAAGGCTGAGCTCCCCCCGTTGGATCATCTTCGGAGTTTACATGCCCTGGAGCTGGGATGCAGATAATCTTCAACAGCTGTAGGTTACAGTGGGGTTGAATGAGGACCATGAGGCTGAAGGGGAACAGACAGGTGAGCAGAAACTCCCGCTGAGGCGAGCAAGATATCAGCATTCAGCTTCCCACAGGAGCACTGTGAAGGCTGTTTTCCAGGCTCCCTCTCTTTCCCAGAGACACATGAAGCCTGAAGTCATGCTCACAAACAGCTGACCATAGGAGACTGCACGGAGCTGAGTCCCCAGGCAGGCCAGCATGTGAAGGGCACTATCAAAGGGGAGGTTTTCCACCAGAGCGGCTTTGTTCTGTGTGTTGCACATCGCGGGGAGCTCTGATGGCAGCGGCCAGTCTGGCTCAGTCCCTTTGCTGGGACTGCTCTAATCCGCCCAGTCCCTGGCTGACTCCAGTAGTGACTTGAGAAACAGGCTCCAAGCCATTAGAGGAAGCCTGCAGTGGTGTGTGGCCTTGGGCTTAACAATCCCGGGTTTGTTCTTGTGGCCACTGGTTTCCTGCCTGGGTTCCAGCAGGCTGCGTGGGCCTGGGCAGATGAAGCTGGTCCCATACAGAAAAAACCCATATGACAGGTGATGTCCTTTGATCCTTGTAAGCCTGCAAGTATGAAGTAGAGGAACCAGGCACATACCAGCTTTTCCACTTCCTGACATCCCTTGCATGAGCAACACTGCTTTGCTTTTGGGATCCACAGGAGTTTGCTCTTCACGGACAGTTATGGGACAGAGCACCTGATGAACAGGACACCTGTTGATTTCCAGGACACCTCCTTGCTGGCCCTGTGACCTTGCAGAGGATTAAACTGTGCTGTTATAGAAACCACATGGATTTCTTCATCACCCCTGGTACATGAGCTGGGAAATCAAGGCCATGTCCCTTTAAAGATGACTTTTGTCCAAGTGGCTGTCCCCCGTTGCACACTACCCACAGCTCCTCTAGGTCAACATAATGCACAGATAATACTGTCTCAAACCCACATGGCGGTGATGGCAGTGGGTTAGGGACTGCACCACGTGAGCCAATGTCTTAGTTAGAATGGATATTTTGATCACCTTTTCAACTTGTGTAAGTGGTCACGGGAAAGGCATTTCCCGGTTGAGTTACATGTCATGGTGAAGCGAAAAGTTTCTTTTACTTTTCATTTGTTTTACAGCCAATAGATAAAGAGCAAACCAACATTTCTGGATTCTTTAGAGCTAGGTTTGTTATGTTTGTATCAAGGCAGTGCAATCAGCAGCACTTTAAGGTGGGACTCTCACACCAGATCTGTTTATCCCAGCCCAATCTGCCCCTTCTTGCAAGTTTTTACTGCCTGTAATGGGAAAGCAAGCTTTCACTCTAAAATACTAGAAATATACAGAAAAAAAGCTTTACCTTTGTTCCTGACCCTGTGTGATCAGGTTTTCTGTAACTTCAAGAAGGCCTGGGAACATCAACTCCTGCTCCAACAGCCACAACAGCATTTTTTATGTCTCTGCTGTGGCAGCTGAGGGGAAAAAACATCCGTTGGATTCCACCAGCATGAGATTAATCATTTGCCTGGATTTCCAACCAGACTCCCCTCTACCCCGGCCAAAACTTTGGCATTAATGTTAAAAATTCCTCTGACTGTTCTCCATTTTAATTAGTGAGTGGAAATCTTCCTGGCCTGTGCCAGAGGAAAAAAAAAAATAGTCCTTGAGATTAAAGTGGGCTCTAATTCACATTTCTGCTTGCTACATTCAAAGTAGCATGTTGGTAAAGCAAGTGTCCTGTTTGATGGAGATGGAAGGACATAATCCATCAGCTCAAAAGGTGAGTACTGTGTCCTGAGTGAACCCATTTCAGTGTGGCTAAAGGCAAGGGAGAGCACTGGGTGATTTTGCCAGTGTATCTACAGTAGCAATTTTAGGCTTCGTATGGGGGAAAATTATTGCCTTAAATCTTAGTGTATCTACAGGATAAATAAAACATCCAGGATCTGCTACTAAATAAATAAGAAAATATGAAACTGTGTAGTTCAAGGAAAAGTGGCATATTTTTCGGTTGCATTCTCAAAGGTGTGAGAGAAAATGTATTGGTTTTGTCCAAGGAGGTGACTTGCAATGCATCCTTCCCCTGCAAATTGAGAGAAAAACCAATCTGGAAATGGAAACCTCCAAACCAAGATTTAGGCAGAAAGCTAAAGACAACAAAAGGGCTTCGCTGACCCGAACTGCATTTTGCTACATCCCCCTAGTCCTGTGCTTTTGCACCACAGCAAGGACTCATAAATCTGATGTAGAATCACACAAACTGATAAAGACCTTTAAAACCATCGAGTCCAGCCATAGGAGCCTGGCCCCTGCCTTCACCCCATGTTAAATGTAGTTGTGTAAAAATCCTCAAAACAGTAAAACCTCAGTATAATCCTCACTGATCTTCTTGCTACCTTTCTGTACCTTGTCAGTGCATGCACACTCAAGGACCACTTGTCCAGACATACTTTCCTCTGACAGCTGGAAATTGAAGCTGCACACAAGCTGTTCTGAATTTGAGCATAAAGCTGGGTTCAGACCACAGCAGACTCTTCTTCCAGAAATCTGGAAAAAAACCCTTCCCATGTCCTCATAGGCAAAAGCACAGTGGCTTGGAAAACAGAAAGGGAAACTCACAAAAGGAATTGACCCAACACTGGGATGAGCAGAGTGAGGGAGGGATGAAGAACTAAGCCATAGGCCATGCTTGTTTCTGGGAGTCATGGATGAAGCAGCAGCCTCCTGAGTCACCTGCAGGGAGCCAGCACTGTTGCCCTGAGCAGACTCCCCAAGGATATCCAAATGTCTGCTGCAGAATTGTGACATTTCAGGTTAACCCACCACCTCCCACCAACTCCTGCGCAAGCCTGCTCCTGCATTTGTCTTTGCAAAATGAACTTTTGCAAGAAGTTTGGCATTGTCAAAGAGACACCCATCCTACAATCACAAACATCAGGAGGCAGAAAGCGCTGGCCTTTGAGTCACATGAGGCCCAACCTCCCAGCCACGTGGCAGGCAGAGCTCAGGGTGCACTGCTCTTCCCGGTCAGCAATCGGGAGATGTGGTTTGCTCTGTTTAAAAAAGAAATAGTAACATCAACTCACATTACCTCACATTACCAGGACCATCTCATTACCCACGGAAGAGCAGAGCTGAAGTTGCCAGCTTACCTGCTCTGGTGTTACCTCCTCACTGACATTGCATTAAGACTTTATTTCGCAACAAATTTAAATGCTCAGTCACATTTCCCTTTGTTCCTTCACCACCAACAATTACTTCCAGGGCTAATGCCTACCAACTGAAGGAGAGTCCACCTGGATTAGATACAAGAAAGAAGCTTTTTACATGGAAGGTGGTGAGACACTGGCACAGGTTGTGCAGGGAGATGGTGCTCGCCCCATCGTTGGAAACATTCAAGGTCAGGTTGGATGGGACTCTGAGCAACCTAGTGGAAGGTGTCCCTGTCCATAACAGGGAGCTTTGGTACTAGATGGTCTTTAAAAGGTCCCTTCCAACCCAAACCATTGTATGATCCTATGGCTGCATTTCACTTACAATTCCAGAGAGCTTATTAACAACATGGCCCAAAAAGTAATTTTTTTAAGCAGCAACTGTTTATTATTGGGAAGAACATTAGGACTTTTTTTTCTCTTACATATATTCAATTTGAATAAAAATAATTTAAAAAAATTTAATTTCTCTTTATATTAACATGAAAATAACTTGAAACAAGAACTGTAATTTTTGGAAGAAACATAGACAAAACTGTTATTTAGCTGCTGAGATGTAGTTCTTGGATTTTTTTTTCCAAAAAAAACCCCCTCAAATAGAGAAACAATCACAATTGTCATTCCAGTGGAGAAACTTAATCCATCTATAAAATATCTTTAAGTTTGAGAATGGTATATAGTTACACTAGGAAGTATTCATAACATAATGTGTGAGTTCTAATATACCACCTAAAATATATAACTTCTCAGACTTTACAAGGTCAAATACTTTAGACCATATTCCAGTGGAAAAACACTACAAATCTCTTACAATCCTTTTAAAGTTCTTGTTCAATTAACTTTTATTCCTTTTGAGGAATTCTAATATAATTCCAAGCAACAAAATATTGTATACAAACTAGCTTCCAGAACTTTATTCACACTAAATTGGACAACCACTGTTTAAAAGGATGAAGCACCTTTAGTAACAGTGACAAAATATCACTGTTAGTGTAGCTGATGAAGAAGCAGATTTTGTGCAAAAATTGGTAAAATTTTCATGACCATAAATCTGGTAAAAATTACTGTATATTCAGATTAAGAAATTCAGCTATTTGGAATTAAAATATGCTTATGGCTGGGGCAGGATTACAGTATTACAAGACAAAGAGTCTATTAATTAGTCCAGTTCATATTATCTGATAAAGACTTCCAATAAAACACTGATTTCTTCTTTTTTTTTTTTTTGTTTTGTTTTGTTTTTAAAATACATGCAAGCTACTGCAATTTCTCTGGCTTATCTCACCTCTTTTCAGTTTTTTCAGTTGAATGTGAACATAGTTCATCTTTTCATTAACTTCTAGGGTAACGAACACCATTCAGCATTACCCGAATGGGTCATAATTTTAAAAAGCCCAAAAAAGCAAAGAAAAAAAAAAAGGCAATTAGCATGTCAAGGTCTCACTTTAGAACACAAATCTGCAGAAATATGTACAGTAAAAATGAGATGGACTTTGTGTAGGTAGTTATTTGCATTGAGTACCATATCAAATTTAATGTAACTGTGCCAGTCGTGCGTCTGACGGCCCGATGGAAAACCACTCTTCACCAACTACAAGGGAAAAAGACTATTAAAATGATTGTCAAAACTGCTCTCTGTAACAGCCTAACCTCAGGGGTCAGTTCTCTTCCAAAGAAATGCTTGAAATGCTGGCTGGTGCTGCAGCCTGACAAACAACCTGATGCCATCTGAGGCGACAATGTCAAACCCTTCAAAAAATAAACATTTTGCTTCAGTATATTTTAGCTGGGGAAGGGGGGAGGTGGGTGTGTGTTTTGCTTTGTTTTGTTTTGTTTTTTTCTTGGCTTTTTATTTTTGTAATTGTCTGCTGTCTCCAGGACCATCTCAGAGGCTGGAATGTTTCATTCCTTCCTCTGCCAGCTGTGTCCTTTTCCACTTGGCAGATGCTGACCACCACACCCGCTGCTCCTCGGTGCGCAGCAGCCACTGGTACCGCCTTCTTGTTTTCCTTGTCTGTTATCTGTGTCATCAGCAGAATTTACAGCCCTGGAATGTGATTTCTGAATCAATATGCATTTTCTTTTCCTAAGGAATGCCTTATTTTGCAACCACAGCTGTGTAAAAATACCCTGATTTTAACTAATGAGGGGATGGTGGCTCTTAAGACAAATCAGTGGTGCAATGTAGAAAACCAGGGAGGCATTTTCACCAGACTGCAATATTTTTAAGATCAGGCAAAATTTTAGACCTAAACTATGCCAATTGTCTTCCTTTCCAAATTAAGAATTACTTTTAGTTTTACCAAGAAATACTCTACTGGTATGAACTATGGAATTTTTGTAATTATGAAGCATATTTATGTTTTACTTCTCATCTCTAAATATATTACTCATTTGTTGAATTCATTCAGGATTCTACCATACTGTCAACCAACTATAGTAATCCAGAAATGTTTTCTGCTTATGGAAGGGGCTAAATCACTAAGCCACACCTCCCTACAAAGCTTCAGTATTTCTGATTGGTAAAAAGCATTTCTCATTGAAGTAATACTGAAGTGGAGCCCTAGCCCTCCTCCACATATACGACTGTCAAGTTAATTAACTTTTCAGGACAAAATGCTGATCACATTCAATGACGAGCCACACTGTCGTCTTCAAGACAGCTCCAGCGGGAGCTCTGGTGGTACAACTGTGTATCTTGGGTCAAGCTTAGGTGTGAAATCCTTGAAGTTCTTAGATGCTTCAGTACCAAACACATCCAGAACTTTCCTGTTCATGAGAGCAAACCTGAAAAAGAAAGGACAAGAAAGCATGAATGCATGATTCACTTACTTATGAAAAAATAAAATTATTTCATGCCATGAAAGTTTACTAAAATATCCAACATAGAGACTTCAACCTGCACTGTTCAGAGATTGAAAGTTTTTTACCTCAGGTAATAAAGATTTTAAAAAAATGCATTTGAAAAATGTGGCTAATAGTGTTTGTGTAAGTGTACTTCAAATAATGAGACTTATGAAAAAGAGGAAGAGTCCCCTTCTACTTTTAATTCCACAAAAAAGGTCAAACCATAATATACTACTGTTCTCTCTCACTCCAGCAGAGTAAACTGAGGCACTGCCTGAACAAGTCCAGATGTCAATTTTATGCGCGTTACAACCTATTTCCTATTTGTTGTTCTTCACAACTATAGAATGAAAAGTATATGAAATGTCAAAAGAAATTGCCTTTATGGAGAGAGTATCAATATTATTATTAAAGAGATTTGCTTCGGATAAAATAAATGGGCAGAACAGAACTTCTATTCCTTCCTCTCTTTCAACTAAGGCAAGCTTAGGATTAGGACAAAATGAAAAAATGAAGCCAAAATTGGACATCTGCACTGACATCATTCCCTGTATCATGTTTGTATGGCCTCAGAGGTTGCCTGAGGACTGCCTCCAGGCATCCCAAGGAAAGCTTCCCACTAAATCTTGCAATGTATTCAATCACCTCATGTGTGTACTGTGCCACGGGGAGTGTAGGTTCAACATGCTCCAGGGACTGGTCTCTGATTTCACTTCTATTTTTACAGCCCAGAGAGCTCATTGTCATGAGAAACATTACCTTTTATAACCCCATTCATAAACTGATCAAGATTTGGATACCTTGTTCCTGCCACACACTGCACCAGTATAACAGTGTACACTTCACTAAACTGTATTTTTGTAAGTCAGTTACAGCAAGATTTATTTTCAAAAGAAAGTCTTTTAGATTCCTGCAGCAAATAGAAAAAACATCCTGTATATTACAGTGTATATTTATGATTATGATCAGTGAAAATTTTTCATTTTTTTATCAAGAAAAAAAATCCTTTCCCCATTGAAACAGTTATAAAAAAAAATACTGAAGCTTTCAAGTATTCTTAGAAGATATTCTGATATTTCTTGTAATGCTTTTAAACCCACAGTAATACCATGTTGTCAATCACTGTACATACCAAGTGATTTCTTCAACATGTATAGTTGTTCACTGGATTCTTCATGTTCCAATGGAATCTAAAAACATCCCACCCTCCAAGTGAACTAACAAGGCTTCAAGTAAAACACTCATCTGCTAAATAGTCTTCACTAGAGTTACATCTGCTCCTGTCATTACACTAAACCCAACAACTCTCACTTCAGCACGAAAGAACTTCAAGAGTACTGGAAACCACTTGAAAAGCAAAGTAAATCCACAGGGAATTAGCTCTCATGTACTTCTAGGGCTCTGCTTTTGGCAGTGAATGACACAGAAAGCTGACTGTGATCAATGACAGGTTTAGACAAGCCATAACACACCCCTGAGCACATACCTGCCCTTTGTTAGTCGTAGAAGAAATTTCCAGTATGAAGGTCTCAGGTTCTGAACTTCCATGACAGCCTGCAAGGAGAGGATTCTGTCAGAGCCAGCTGACTGTGTCAGGGAAAAGCTTCATCTGCTACATTAGGTTGCCAAAATTAGCAAAAGGATTGTTATGGAGCTCATTTTTACTGCTCTCTGTTGAATTCAATGCTCTGTATGACCACCACCAGTACAGACTGATATTCCCAGAATACAGTATTTTACCAGTGGTGACAATCAGCTTACATCTCATTGCAGAGAAAGCAACAACAATCATTATTTGTACGTCCACAACTTTGGACAGGTGGATGCCAAATTTACCTCCTACTTAATCCCCTATCCATCCTGCATTTTGTGAGCCACCATTTCTTGTAATCGTATTTATATTCCATGTTACATTGTCTTAAATAATGTCATACAGTCAAAACCCATGTCTTCTCTCTATTCCATTACTTTTCTGGGTCACTTAGAAATATAGCAAATAGCAAACACCTCAGCGTGGATCCTTTTTCTAATTTCTCCTTCCTTCTTCCTGCAAAATCCAGCAATTTGTGTCTGGTCTTAGATTTGTTTTCCAATTAGTTATTAAGTAACCAAAAAGCCCTTCTTTTCTCATATGAATTTTTTGTCTGTTAGTCTCACACCATTGTCTCTGACAGCAGTATTTTGGAAGACCTTCAGGCACATCCCAAGCACTAAAATATCAATTCACTTTGATACTAGACTTAGAGATATTCCCAAGTACATGGGAATAACGAGGAGGAGAACTGCAGAAGATTGCTTTAGGGTCATTTTAAATTCTCTTTATTGGGGGCCACAAAAATATACATTGTTATGGAGGTCAAGAGAACATGCAGTTCATGCAGGGATGTTTCAGCAGAAGGTCTAGAAATGGTGAGATGTAGTAGAACAGTAGAGCTAGTTGGGTAGCACTGAAAAGTTGATTTTCTAGCTGATGCAGACAATAAAAGGACTGAGGGTAACAGCATGTAGCTAACTTGAGAAGTGCAAAAGATGGTAACTGTATCTTGTTTCAGATACAACACTTCAGGGTTTTTACTATTTTCTGCAGATTTTTTCAACTAGGAAATATTAATTCAAGTCAGCTGACAGTGGAAACTTTCAGTTGATTTAAAAAAATCATAAAATATTCTATTACACAGTTTGCCTTCTTGAGAAACTGTCCTTTCACATGCATATGGAAGTTTATACATTAATGTTCATCTTCTGGGTGAGTGCATTTTAAGATCCTTTCCAAACAATTCAATGCTTTGTATAATGTATTCAGCAATAAGCACAGGAGAAACTGAGTCCTAGAAATGACCTTCCCACAGTGACACTCAAAATCAGGATACAGGAGCCCTAGGATGCAGGAGCAAGATGCTATGAGTCACTACATCTCACCATCTTTTCTACAGAATTATCTCCCTGTGCTCCTCTTTTCATTCTGCATTTGATTTGAAAGAACTTCACGTTCTGTTAGAGAACATACTTACTGCCTGAAAGCATATTGATGTAGAAATGGCATAGATGATGCTGTCTGCATGAGGAAAATAGGGAACCTTCCCTGCTTCAATGCCTTTGAAGTACATAGTCTATAAAAAATAAAGAAAAAACGTTGAATGCAACAAAATTGAAGTACCTTTTTTTTATTTTACCTTTAAAAAAAACCCACGTCAACTTTATAATTTTGCATAAACCACATTCACTAAGATAGATTACAGAAGTTGGACAAGATCAATCTAATAAGAGGCTATTAAAGCACAGAACACGACTAGCAACAACTTGGGTGTTACAGAACCTGAAGATAAAAAAGGGAAACTTTGCTCTGTTAAATTCCTCTTTTTAAAAAAGCAAAAGAACAATGCAATAACTATTCCGCCAAAGTGAATATTCACTGTTCTTAAACAGCTTGAAATCACATACTTTACTTTCTGAGAAAACATGTACAGTTTATTTTCCTGAGCACAGCCTGACCTTGCAAAGCAGCACACGCCTCTTTGGTCAGTTACCCTTGGCTTGCGTAAGATGATAAAAGTAGTTAAAAAAAAAAAAAACAAAAAAAAAACCAAAAAACAAGGCCTTCAAGGGCTATACACAGCGCTTTTCTTATTTCACTGTAGCCATGATGTCTCAAAGTCCAGAGAAAACCACCACCAATACAAGATAATACTGTTTTTTACAACTGCTGTTCTAAAAGTCAATATGGATAACTCAGATTTGCTGTTATATGACCAATATGTGAACTGCCTTCAGAGCTTGGTCTGGGATAACCAGGAGGAGGAACAGAGAGTATCCTCCCTCTTTATGTTTAATTTTAGGTATAACAAGAAAAAGTTCCTTCTTTTTATAGTCTTTAAAATCAATTCTGCTCTGGTAATGGAGGTGGATAAATATCACTAGAGAACAAGGCCTTCAAGGGCTGCAGGAAAAATAATGTGTTTCAGGTATGATGCATAGTGAGAGAACATTATCAACTCATTCCAGTGGTGGTGCTGAGGAATTAACCATGACTAAGTCTCAGTTTTCTGGAAAAATCACAGTAAGAAATCAAATGCTGGTTAGAAAAGTAAAATCAACATACCTAAACTCTGCAACTATATTTTTTCCTGGGCTCCTAATTTTAACAAGTTCAGAGAAATAATTCAAGCCTGAACACTAGTAATTAGAACAAAGTTCATTCCAAAGCTGGGAATTCAATCAGCTGTAGTACACTAACAAACAGCTTCAGCTATAGACTAAAACCAAAGCTATTTTGAGTTATCTTCGACTGTTGAATGCCAAAATTAGGGAACAAAGGCAGGAAGTTAAACTGTAGCTTTTGGCAATAAATCTGCAATTAAGGACTAGGTCTGATTTATGTTTCTGGCAGAATAGATATTCTTGGAACTTTCTGATTTAAAAAATCTGCAAAAACTACAAAGCAAAGGGTTTTTAGGAGATTAAAAAAATGCATGGAGAATATACACGAAGACCAGTGAATAAAGGCCATTTAAAATGAGTCAAAGAGAAGAAAGCAAGAAAGAAATGAGACCACGTGGCAGCATTGCCTCTTGGCACACATATACTGAAAAACCATCACCATACAACTTTGTATTTTACTGGAATTGCCAGACAAAACCCCTGAACTTCATTTTCTTCTGCCTTGAAAAAATAGATAAAGACCTCTTTTAGGAGGGTAATAACTTACCTCTACTAATTTAGACACCAGATACATAGAGATAGTTGTACTTTTGTAAAACATCATAGAAATTCCTGCTAGACACCCTGTAACAATTAGAAAAGCATTGTTAGGTTGTGACTTGCGTTGTTAAGGTCACTGTTGTGTGTCAGCCCAACAAACACTGCACAGAACTATTTATTTCTGTTGCTACAGACAGCATGGTTCAGTGTTGTTCTTTTGCTGCCCATCCAAATATGGTTTGTATCACTAAAAAGAGAAAGTTTCAAAATGCTGAAACAAATCTGTACTTCAGTGCTCTGGAGAATAGCATCAAATTTCTCTGGTCTCTGTGGGATGAGACACTCTGCGGTTCCAACATGTGACAGATGCACATTAGGGAAGGGCCTCACCACACAAATTTCATGGCAAAAGGGTCTTTCTTTGGACCCAGTGGAGCCAAATGTGGATTCTGTCACATATGGAAGAGTCAGTATTTTCACCTCACATCTCTACAGCTGCAAATTAAAGGACAAGTTTATATTAGTATACACAGTAATACACTGTCCTTGGAGCTGACCATAAATGCCACATTTAAAATTACAATTTTAATTGCAACTCTTTCTTTGACGCTACTTGAAACATCACTGTCACTTAGACACAACCTTGATGTACACAGGAATAGGAACAAAGTCCTATTTTCATCACGGAAGTCTGAAAAGGGAATGGGAGGACAGACAAGGGGAATACTTACGGAGTCCCTACACACAACACAAACTTGCCATGGACTCACCAGCTACAAGTGCATGAAGCTCATCATCTAGGTTTCGGACCCAGCGCAGAAAGCAACTTGTACCCTGCAGGTGAACAGAATCCAGGCTTAGCCCCACCTATTTCTTATAACACACAGACTAGAGATATTCCTTATAAGCACAGCATGTATTAAGAGTGTAGTGTGATAATACCCATGGATCACAGAATCATAAAATGGTTTGGGTTGGAAGGGACCTTAACGACTATCTTGTTCCACCTCCTCTGCCATGGGCAGGAACACCTTCCAGTAGACCAGGTTGCTCACAGCCCCATCCAGCCTCCCTTGAACACTTCCAGGGATAATGCATTCTTCTACTTGGTAAGGTTGTTACAATAAAAGGAAATTTAATTGATAAGTGAGGAAGCAAACTTTCCCATTGTAAGAGTCTTGTAAGGGAAATGTAAAATCACATTGTAATTTCCCAAGAGCTGTAGAAACTTTCATTATTGAGACATGTTATGTCTGATTAGGTAATCTTTACCACATCAACACTAAAATACAGCAACAAAAACACAAGAAATCAACACAACTAAAGAACAAGCTTTTTAAAAGCACTGGTGATACTAAAGTCCAGAGAGTTGGACACAGTACCCATAACATTTCAGTGTCTTAAATTTACAATTTACAGCTGTCATTCTTTTCAAAATCAGAGAGCAGATTAATCTAATTTCATTCCAATCTAATACGAAAGCTGATCTTGAATTCATGTCATCGTCATTTGCTGTACCTGTCTAGACTCTTTCCCATGATAAAGGTCTTTTTCAATTACATACCAAACCTCCAAAGATTTTTTTCATGCATCCAATGAATTCTGGAACTAGGAAAACACATTAATCTAAAAAAGTAGACCTGCATATTCCCTTGGACCCGAAATGCACCAAGCATTTAATTTTTTTTGTCATGGTCCAATTTTTTGAGTGACTAGAATCTTTGCTGCCCAAAATATATCTCTATTTAGACTGGAAGAAAATTATGATGCAACACAAATTTGTGTAAGTTATGAAATGCAAACAGTAACATATATACTAGATCATAGAACTGGAGGATCATTTAGCCAGGAAAGAACATTTAAGATCAAGTCCAGCTGTTCATCTAGCATCCACCAAGTCTACCACTAAACCACACCCTGAAGTGCCATACCCATACACCTTCTGAACACTTCCAGAGATGGCAATTCCACCACTTCCCTGGGCATCCTGTTCCAGTGTTTGACAACCCTTTAAGTGAAGAAATATTTCCTACTATCGATTCTAAACCTCCCTTGGGCAACTTGAGGCCAATTCCTCTTGTCCTGTCCCTTGCTACTTGGGAGAAGAGACTGACCCACTCCTGGCTGCACCCTCCTGTCAGGCAGTTGTAGGTAAGGTCAGCCTCTGAGCCTCCTTTTCTCCAGGCTGAACACCCCCAGCTCCCTCAGCCACCCCTCACCAGACTTGTGCCCCAGACCCTTCCCCAGCTCTGTTGTCCTTCTCTGGACACACTCCAGCCCCTCCATGTCCTTCTTGCAGTGAGGGGCCCAGAGCTGAACACAGGATTTGAGGTGTGGCCTCACCAGTGCTGAGCACATACTTAAAAAATAGTAAATAAAGGTCAGAATATGTCAGTCTCATAAAATGAGTATCCACTGGGCTGAATTGTACCTTTTAAATTGAGCTTTTAAACACATCAAAATCTTTTTAGCTTTTGCAATTTAAATGCTTTTCTTCTCCAAAGGCTTTTTTCTTAAAGTTTAAGCAAAAATTTGATTTTCACGCAAACTCTGAACAACTCATTTGCACTTTGCCATTAAAAATTTTAGAGTCTGTAACCTACAAATTCTTGTCTCTCAATTTAATTACTAATCAAGTGAAATGTTGTTTTGCTTACGTGTAAGACCTCCTTTTTTATTTTTCAGTAAATAATATTTACCCTGAATAATACAGAATGATCTTGAATTTGCAGAGCATGTAAAGTGGCAGTTGAAAAATGCCATGTGATTAAGAATACAAAAGTGCAAAAGACACATCAGCACTGCACTGTGCAATATATTCTGCGTGTACTTTGCCACATTCTCTTTTGGCATAAATAAACATAATTTGATTAATTCCAACAATGCTGTATGAATGCATATCAGTTCATAATCTGTCATCTTATAATGGGGTAGAAAATATAGACTTCCAAGCAGGAAGTGCAGTATCTCCTCAGCTATACACTGTATGTTCTGCAGTCTCCTGCTATTTAGTAAGGAGACTGTCAAGTAAGTCAAGTAAGAATTCCAGATATGTGAGCCAACAAAATGTGCACATGGCCTCTCTCTGGCAACACAGATGCTACTGCAGTCACTACTTCAGCATGCACTAAAATGCTTTTGTGTAGCAGCAAATCCCTCTGAAATCTGAATTCACTTTCTCTGAAGCACCCTCTATCTCCTGATCTTGAAAACACGCTGCAAAATCCATCTGTGGTTTATTTAGAAATTACAGAAAAAACCACACAGAATAGAAGAATAGCTTTCTGTTTACAATTTGATTACTGCACTAGTATAAAATTTGTCAGTGACATGCTGTAGGAAACATGTACTGTTAAGCAGCTTGACTTTTTAGCTCTTTGTGGCATTCTGAAAAGTGAAATAGAAAACACAGCATTTGTCATTTCTGTATCCTATAAACTTACTTTGTATATACTGACAAAAGATCCCAGGAAAGCTCCAAGCTGGAAATTTTCCTTGTTGTAGAAGAGGGAAAGTAGCCGTGATGGTTGTGTAAGCAGATGCCGGAAGGTGGAAGGAATCCGAAGGCAACACTGGATCAGGTAACCGATGCTAAACATCCTAATGAAGCCCTAGAGAAAAGAAAGAGAGACTTTGTGGTAAGAAACCACAAATTCTGAAAAAGGAAAAGCAAAAGCTTCTACAGAAGGTTTTATTTTTGGCATTAATAGTTTTAAAACCCACTCTGAAGGCAATATGTAAAATGCATAAATGTATCCCATCCCCACCTTCAAACTCAAGACTTCTCTTTTTCCCAGTTACCCTGTAAAATAGCAAAAGCAGTAAAATCACAGACAATTGACTCTTCTTTAATTTCTATTAATTACTGAAAGGTCTCAAGAGAGAGCCTTCTCTTCTGTTCCAAAATTCTGTCCTTTGAAATAATCCTGATGACTTCATTTCCAGGTTACTGACCAGCTTTTAACCACAAATGAGTTTATAGAGGAAAG
>VWYO01007455.1:400019-410141 GCA_013400275.1 Rhadina sibilatrix
ACAAAAAATAATTTTAAAAAGGAAAGAAATGAAGTAAAAAAAAAAAAAAAAGAGCACTTCAACACTCAAATGTCTGGAGAAAACAGTAAGGTGGAAAAAGTCCACCAAAAATAAATTTCAGAAAATGTGAGAATTAGAAGTTAACCCTGGTGGCTTGGCACGTGCTCATGGACTTTGCCTCAGCCAAACATGAGGTTGTGGGATGCCTGCAGCAAGGGAAAGGAGAAACTGGAAGGGACTTTGCGTGCAGAGCTACTGAGAAAAGATAAAATGGGTTCCAAAGAATTTAGCTACTATTCCACCTTGGATAAAGATCTGTTTGTTTTTTTCTAACATGACACAAAATTCACTTTTTTTTTTCCAAATTATTCTCCCCAGTTTCTTCTAACTTCATCCAATGCTTCCTACCGTTATTCTTACCCTAAGATGAACCTTTTTTTAATAATTCTGAATAAATTTTACTCAGCTTTTGTTTGGCAGATACATTATATGACTACTATTTCTGCACTTACCTGCAACTAAGGCAGGCACCTTACTCAATTATAGCGACAGGGACACAATTCCAGTGACCAGGAAATCTGGCAGAGGTTGCTCTGACTGAGCAACCTTTCAGACTAAGAAACTCAAACCATTTTTGCCTCCTAAAGAACTTTATAATGCATCATAAAGCTCATAAAATTTTATTGTGGTTAAACATCCAGTAATAAACTCTTCCTGAGGCAATTACTCTTCCTGCTACTCAAGATGTGGTTTATGAGAATCAAGTAGAAGAAAATAAGTTATCCAATCAAAGTCATCAAGCCATCCAACAGCTTTTTTTTTTTTTATGGAAAAAATTCCATTCCTTCATGCCATTTGAAAAAAAAAAAAAAAAAAGAAGAGAAAAATAAGTCCTAAATCCAGCAGTTAAGAACAAAGCCCAAAACAAGAAAGAACACATTGGTGTGTTAGATGTTTTTACCAAGGAAAGGTAGTCACCTTTCAGGGGGGTGAAGAAACATCTAAATTACAACTGGAAACACTCAAACACATCCTTGATTCTACTCCTGTGAGTAGCCAAACCAGAAGTGGTGAACCAAAGGACTGAAGTTTAGTGTTGATGTGCATGAAATACCAAGTATTGCACAAAATCTCTCTAGTTAGCTCATTACTTCAACCAGGTGAAATCATATCACATCTACAGATGTTTTCTCACAGTCACAAGAAGTATTATATCTTATAATCCATGTATAATATTGCAACTTTTATCTTCCATAAAAAGACTTCCAGTAAGAATGGACGTAAGTACACAGGAGAGCATTGCAGGACACTATGATAAACACAGGTGAGCAAAGAAAACTCTGCTAAGAGCCATTTCTCCACAGAGGTTTTGAGCTGGAGCTCAGATGAGGCAGAAGTAGTAGCACAGTGTAACAACAGATCTCCAGAATTTGTCAAAGAAACCTTTCTTTCTGCTTCTGAGAAACCGATGTCTTAATAATACATTCAAGACGCTATAACTCAAATTCAGAAAAGCACATGTGCACATAAACAGAGTTCAGAAACATAGGAAAAACTCAGCCAACCTGTTGCAATATATTACGAATTAGCTAAGATAGTTAAAATCAATGAATGGAGATATTTGTTATTTATTCTGAGTATACAGTAGCCCACGTTCATTCAAGAGACAGACCTCTGAGACTACAATAATGAGAAAATAATCTCAGAGAAGTTGTGGATACCCCACTCCTGGAACTGCTAGAGGTCAGGCTGGATGGGGCTCTGAGAAACCTGCTCTAGTGGAAGGTGTCCTTGCCCATGGCATGGGGGCTGGAATGAGATGGGTCTTCCAACCCAAACCATTGTATGATCCTATGACCTTCTTTGAGGTCACCCTAGTCACCAGTAAATTTGGAGTTATCTGGCCCTGTCCGTAGCACCAGGAGAGAAACAGACATCTGGACTTCCATTATTGGCTAATGGTTCCTCACTGTAAACAAGCAGACTCCAAAAGAGGAAAAATATTGTCCTATTGCTTCTGTCACAGCTCTTTTCAGACATTTACAAGCACAAAGCATTTCACACATTTAAGTCTGAAGGGAAGTCAATGAACTCAGGTGGTGTCACACTACTGAATATTACATAAAAGCCATGATGATGTCAATGAGCTAATGTGCATTTAAATGGTAAGCAGGAGAAAAAGAGCATGCAAATGACAGTTAAAGCATAGATGTATTAATGAGAAGACAAGTTGTTCAAGGGTAAGGGAAAATAGTACTGAGGGGAAATTTTGTCAATAAGCAGATCATCATATCCTTATCAGATCTGAAAGCTCCATTACAGAAAAGGAATTGTAAAAACATGCTCAAATCATGTCAGCTGACAGTTGTTACTGATCAACTCCAGGAACAGTCACAGAACTTTGAGAATTTTGGATCTTTAGAAATATAAATATATAAAATTAAAATTTTTTCATTCATTTTTTAAAATTTAAATAAAAAGAACAGACAGGAAATTAGAGGATCTGACTGCCACTTCAGCAATATCTTCCTCATTGCATTATTGTAGTCAAGAATAATTTATACCAGAATACTACAAAGGACAGGTCCAAGAATGAAATATATTTCAAATGCACAACTGTTTTCTCTAAAAAGAGAACAGCGTTATAAAATTTTCTTTTTAAAATTTACTTTTTGTCAGGTCAAGGCTATATTCAGCTCTGTTATCAGTTAGGTTTTTTCCTCCCCTCATTCCATTTAAGGATATATAAAACAAAACAAAATGATGCTGAATCAGTAAGTGAAAAGGATGCATACTCCTGAATATCCACCTTCCTCCCCATCCTCAGGTTCCTTTAACATTTTAAAAAGCTATTTTTGAAAGTAATGTACATTAAAAGCATCTGAACATACTCAAAGACATTTTTGCTGCTGCATATATAAAAACAGGTCAACTGTTAAGGGATTGGGATCTTCTGGAGTCTTATCAACTCCCAAAACAGGCACAGCAGGTGGTACCACCTGTGCCAACCCAATGCCAGCCAACACAAATTTCTGCACAGCAATTCTCTTAAAAAAATGCGCTGATCACATTAATAACGGAGGATGAATTCTACCACCGGAGATAAACAGCTCTTCCTGGGCGTAGCAACTGTGACCAATCTCTCATTACCCCGAGCCCTTAAAATAAACGACTGGAGGAGTGCACCCAGTGCCCAGCAGCGACGTTCCAGGGCTGTGCAGCTGCACGGGAGCCACGGCCGCCTGCCACAGCAGCACATTCCAGGTGCTTTATTTAGGGGGGAGTCACAAGTGGGCTCAGCCGTGAAGTGCATCACATAGTTAAACAAGTTCCTTGCTTGCTAGTCATTTTTTCCCACACATTTTATGTTACTCATTCACTACAGCTAATCTGAAAGACCAGAGAACTTTAACCCCACCACTGCCCCGTCCTAAATTGAGAAAATCTGTTTTCTGCTTTGTCACATTTTCAATAGGAGAAGGAGGAGTAACAGGCTCATTTCTCACTTCCTCAGCATATGCTTTTCCTGACTACAGACTTTTACCCCCTCTTTGCCAGAGTTTGTCAATCGAACTTTTTCTGCACTTACTTTAATGCAGTATGAGATGCAATTATCTCCATAGTGTTTACAGCATCTATGCCTTGGGCCATGTTTGCACCTGCAAAAAGCATAATGAAACACGTATTAACTCATAGCTGTTTTCAGCAACAGGAGACTTCATAAATTTTTCTTGCCTAAAAATACATAAAGTGCTATTTGCCCAGCACTCATTCTCCCCATTACCCGCTGAAGGGCACTGTGAACTTTTATGATGCCATAAAAGAACAATAAAAACTAACAATACTTTAGTTGTACACCAAGAAAAAAGTGTCTGTACACTTATTTGGATCCAATCCCTTGCCATAAAATGCTAAATTAAAGAACAAATTTTCTGCTGTGGTCAACAAGGAGAAGTGATGTGACCTTTCCTGGTTTGTCTCTGCTCCATGGTTCTGGAAGGACATTTGAAAAAGCATCTGTTACCTGTGTCCTTTCACCTTTCACACCACTGTAAGGGTCACTGAAGGGCACTGCAGATCATACAAATGCACAGAAACACCCTGTGAGACTTCTCTCAATTACAAGCCTCTCACTTTTGGGCTATTTCTTCTGCAGTGTAGATTTTTATGTAGCTCTTCCTTTGGACTGAGAATTTGACTTTCAGCATTTAAAACACACTGGCTTGGGCTGGTGTGATGTGTAGATTGCACAGTTTCGAGCCCTGCATTTTGTAGAATTAAAGTAAGTAATTTCATACCAGGTCTGAATATTATATTTTGCTTTATCCAAGTATTCAAGCTTTAATGTAAAATAAATTACACAATTTATATACTATGTCAAATATCTTGGAAGTTTTGAATTGTGTACTATAAAGTCTAACGGCCATAAATCATCTGTGAGGTCAGTTTATGTAGCAAAAATTGTAATGAGAATGTGCTCAGGTTACAGGCATTTAGACTCAATTATACTGAAAAGAACCATATGGAAGAGAAACCAGTGAGAGCATAAAAACTCCATATTGAAAGTTTGCTGAATGTCTGAGCTGGTAGTTTCAAAACCTTAAAGAAAAAAAATGTTCTTCTCCATTTTCAATCTTTGTATTTAACCAACAACAGAAGAGCGATGAACTATCTTTAGCAAACTGAGTAACAAGCATGTAAGAAAAAACAGGCATAAGCAATTCAGGTAAAACAAATTGATTATGGCTGGAGATGTCTTTTCCTTGTAGGTCTTTTGCTGTCTAGTACAGTCATGCCTGAAAAACCACTAAGGACTTCCTCATATTTTTCAACTAAAACCCACAGCAAATCACAGGAAGTCATCATGTGATGGGGATCACTTCATGTTTGTTCATCATCTGGGCAAATAAAATAAGCTACTACTTTGAGTACACAATGCACTTGGAAGACTCTCTCTCCTGCGTGACAGCAGGTAGAGGTTTGGTCATAGAACTGCTCTTGAAGAGGTCAGTGGAAATGAAGATTCACTGGTGTCATGTGAACGTACCCCTAACCCATTTTTCACTCCATCTTCCCTTTAAATGAATGACTCCTCATGGTATCCAACGTGCCTGAAGGAGAGGAATCAGTCATAGCAGAAGTAAATCATCTGAACATATCAGACTGAAAAGCTCACTGCACTCACTTCTTTAAGCTCACACAAAAAAGACAGTGAATTGCATACTGCAGACAGGTGGGCACCCACCTTGCCTACTTCAAGTGTCTCAATCTTCTGCAAAACAGTTTTAGACTCACTCTTTGCTTTGCAATTTCCTATCTCCTGACAGCAAAAGCAGCCCACGTGGCATCAATCCTATTTTTAGGTAGTTTTCCTTTGTGCAATACAGGGAGGTAGGACCCCAAAAGATTATGTTATGCCCACTTATGGTGACATAAGTAAGGTCTACTGCTGTGCAATTTTTCTCCTTAATAGTACCACTAGTTTCAGCAGAACTGTGCCATGAACTGTTTTGCTGGAAACTGCAGAAAAAAATCAACCACCATCCTACATTCATCATGGACTGAATTTGCTCTCCCTTGTTAAATAATTGCATGTTGCAAGTCACAGCTATGACATATAGGTCTTCAAGCTTTGCTTTCACTAGAGTTCATCATTTGTCACTATTAACTACCTAGCAAAAATGAAATAGAAAAACACTGAAATGCAAAGCAGAAGTATTATAAAACATTGTCAAATACAACATAAGAGACATTAAAGTGCTCTATATAACAACGATCTATTTTGTTTTCCTTTTGGGTTTTTTTACTCACACTTTGTCCATGAGCCTTTTTGTTAGAGCCAGTATATTCATTGGCTGTGACACTTTTTCACTATGCTTGATTTTTCTATCTGTTCTTGAAAATGCTGCTTCAGGTGAAAAAGAATGGGTGGGGATTTCTTCTTTCCCTACAATGAACCTGAAAGAAAAAAGCAAAACAGAACAATGTAATTACATAAATAACTCAAAGAAATTAATGAAGTCCTGTATATGCATCTAGGTCTAGACTGAAGTTAACCCCAGGACTGTAAAAACCCATCTTATACAGCTGCCAAACCTCGTACATCTTCCAAGAAGATCGCTCCATTGACATATATTTAAAGATATATTTCAGCTAGAGGATACAGCTGATGCCAGGAATTTTTTAAAACTAAAACCAAGACATTAATAGGGAAGTCTACCTATCAGACAAATGAAGAATACTAAGCAAGAACAAAAAAAGGCACTTAAAATATCTCAATTATGTTCAGCAAAATGGGTTTATATAAAGGTTGATAATTACTACAATATTTTTATAAAATATCTATTTTGTGGAATTTTCAAAATGTTTTTGCTCCCACTGAAAGCATCAACTTTGTTTTGCTTGGCCTCATCTTCAGCCTTCTTTCTTCACCCAGAAGTTGATATTGTCAATATATTGGCTCATCTTTGGTGTAGAATTACTGTGTATCAAGGGCAAGGGAGGACACAATGGCAAGATGTTTCCTAACACCATGCACTATAATCCAAGTAACACTGTACCTTGGCAGTCTTGCTGAGGGTAATGAAGATATAAAAACTTTGTCATTCTGTAATGCAGCAAATAAGCTCCAGGTAAAAACACAGCAGCCATTTGCTTCCAGGAAAACATGGGCTGTCACAAATCCCAGTTTTAGAAAGACAGAAGATTAGTGCTCCTTCAAAAACATGCAGTCATACATCTGAGTTTCCTTTAATAACAGTCTCAAATATGAAAGGGTTTCTCTCTTGCTAGCACACAAGAGGAAATTGCCTCAAGTTGCACCAGGGAAGGTTTAGATGCGATATTAGAAAAATTTATTCACTGAAATGACAGTCAAGCAGTGGAACAGGCTGCTCAGGAGTGGTGGAGTCACTGTCCCTGGAAGCATTCAAAAGACATGTAGATGTGGCACTTGGGGGACATGGTTTAGTGGTGGACCTGACAGTGTTGAATTGAAGGTTGGACTGATGATCTTAGAAATCTTTTCCAACCCAAAAGATTTTATGATTATGCCTTATTCAAAATACGTTGTATATCCAAAAGTTGGAAAAATTTTAGAGCAGCATGATTTTCTTAGGAATACTCTTTCCTTACAATGCAGCTGCCACTGTGCATGATTCCTCAAAATCTTGTCTTACATAGTCACAGAAATTTTACTTACTTTAGCGCAGAGTATGTAAATCCTTTCAAGCCATCTTTGCACCTGAAAGACAAAAGCAACAGATTTCTCTATAATGAGCTGCTGGCAATATAAAATGTTACAGATTAAATGTGGCATAGAATGGCTGTGGAGGAACACCAGCTTTTCATTAAAAAAACCAGCACGTTTGCAACAACTCTGTGGCTATCCTTGATTTCCAGTTGTCACTGCAGCCTTGGGACATCTCTGAAACAAAGGACACAGCAGCAAATGCCAGTGTTTCTCTTTTTTATCCAAACCAAGAGTGGAGACATTTTTAAAGGATAGTAACAGAACCACTAGGGCAACAATGCAAGATGACAAAGAACTGCTGCTTTACGGAAAAGTAGTCACGATGAGTAAAACAAAACAGAAGTTTTACTGCAAGGAGAGAAAGGAGGGTTGGATCTCAATCAAACACTCACCCTTCTTGTGGAAAGCTGCAGGGAATAGTTTCTCTGACTTTGAGATAAATTTTTGTACTTTGCAAAGTGCTGATCTCTGCAGCTTCTTACTTTAAGAAGACTCTTAATCTGAGAAGTCCCAGTCTTTCAATTATACAGTCAGTGACTGCTCTGATTCTGAGCTTGATAGTATATATATATACACACATCTATCTATACATATATTTATGTATCTGTTCTTACCAGCTATAGGGTTCCTTGTGTGAAGAATGACAACAGCAAGCAGTTTCATATTTGGTTATGAAACATTTAGATTATTGACTTTTTTCTGTTTAGGATACAATGAAAGGAGCTAAAGCTTGCAGCTGCTACTGATTCCCCCTGAAAAACCATGTTGGTAGCACAGGAGAGAGGACATACTTGTGTTCTCTCCCCTTTTCTTTTCATAGAATTTATTGTATGGGGAATACATGATGGTAAAAATGCATTCCTGACACAATACACAAAGCACAAACCAGTAACTTATCAACACCATCTCAAGAGCATACCTACTCTAAGGGAAGACAGGACAGCAGTCGCAAAAGCCTTGTAAACAGAAGCAGATGACAAAAACCCTTAGCCTCCCACCTGCAGAGGCCACATTGTCCCTGGAAGTGCTGTGCCCACACCCTTCAAGAGTAGGTGACACCATCTCTCAGAAGGCTCCACGCATGGTCAACCTGTACTAGCAATGGCTGGATATATGTGAACAGCAGGAAAAACATATGAAGATCAAAGACGTTCACAAATGAAGAAACTCTTGCTTTTCCTGGCAGGGGAGAGCCTGCTGCAGAGCTGGTAAGACATCACAGCACTAAACACTCCTGGGAAATTCTTCCCAAGGTTATGATCTTCAACATGTATGTTTCCAAGGACTGGGTTTTGTCAGCATGTGCAAGTTACACACAGCCCCACAAAATCCATGGTAAAGAATTTGTCTTTTAAAATGACTACAGTTAAAATATTGGTCACATATTTATGACCTATAGGGGCTCAAGGTAAATACATTAAAATTGCTCACTATATTTTTAATTAACATAGAACTTTGAAACCAAAGATACGTAGTAATTTTATTTGTGATTATTTACACAAACATATAATTCAGAAGCTGAAATACTATCACAGCACTTTTACAGAACGATGGACTCAAAGATGGGTTGAAAACTAAATTATGGACTAAAACAACTCAAATCAGCTTAGCCCAGAGATCACAGTGAATCACTGGCAGAATCCAGAGTCCAAATGCACAGGTTTTAACATGCACCCCACTCCATCCACAGAACCACTGTCCAGTTTCATAAGTTTGATTTTAAACCTGCAGCTGACTGTAGGTTAAATGCCCTTTGAGTGAAGGGTGTCCAACACATTACGCCTGCAAGCTGCCAGCTCATGAATAGGGCTTTAGTTTCTACTTTTCTAGTAAATTAAAACCATACACAAACTGCAATCTAAACAGGCATGTAAATGTTTCTCAAATAATATCAGAACAGAAAAGTAATCACAGTATGAGCATAATTATATTCTTTTCCTTAATCATTCCAATGCAACTGCACTTCCAGTTGCAATTGTTCAATGATTCCTTTACTGCACCACCAGATGTCCCTGCCCAGCTTTGCTGGAAGCACCCTGATGGATGCTATCCTAGAATTCATTTCCTTTAAACGGACCTCAAAGAAAATGTCAAAAATCCTTTCTTCACTAATATTGAAAATCAGAAGACATCTGAATCTCCAAAAGAGGAAACAGCACTCCAACCCCCTACTTTTTTGTCCAAGAAACAAAAAGTATTTCTAATGCCTACTCTAATTACACAAGAAAGGTCATTTCTAGGCAAAAAGTATTTAGTGTATTGGGATTTTATTAGCTATGCTTACTTTTCTTATTTTTTAGTTGTTCTGTGAATTTGAAGCTACAGCTAAGAATTTCCCTGAAAAATGTATCAAAGTTAAATACATAGTTCAGTAAGGATGTGACGCTAAAGACACAATTAGAATTTTTCCCCCTTAACTTGCTATTTAATTTTAAAAAAGTAAAAAGTGCAACTAAGCCCTTAAATAAAATTTAATTAATGTTGCTTGCTGTCTAAACTGTCTTCTGTAAAGCCATTCTGTAAAACTAATGAGTGTGTGGAAATACTGTTTATTAAGAGTTCTATAAACAGGAGTCCTAGAGAAACAATAGTCAAGAGTCATTTGTATTGTAACTCCCCTTCTCTGGCCTGGCCATTTTGCTCCTATGAATGAAGAGGCAATAAACAACAAAACTAGAATTCTGATTTTTTGCTTTACATCATAGATCATGAATTCATTGTATTTAAGGATTCGGAATGCTGGTCTAGAGATTGAAATGACCTTTTTTATTCACTCACTAGGTACACAACACCAGCAGCAACCAAAAAAGCCCTACACACTGACTTCAAACAATTTTTTGGGGGGGAGAGGGGGGGTGGGGGGGGGAGCT
>VWYO01007455.1:416481-465100 GCA_013400275.1 Rhadina sibilatrix
AAAAAAAAAAAAAAAAAAAAAAAAATCCTTGTACACTGGGTCTTATTTTGTGACTAGGAATGCAAAGCGATGTGTGTCATATGCTACTGACTTAATTCAGGCTTTGGACCTAGAGCATGTGACATTTTCTTACAAAAACAACCACAGAAACGTAATCTAACAGAAGATATCTAGAATGAATACAAAACGGGTTAGACAAGAGCAGTGGTCAACAGCTTCCTGAAAAACTGGAAGGACTTATTAAGCGGTACTCCACAAGGACCAATTCTGGATGTCTGCTACTTGGTAATTTCAGTAGTGACAGTGGTGACAGAGAAAAAAAGTGCATGCCTATTACATATGCAGATAATACTGAGCAGAAAAGGGCTACAAAGGCTGCTAAAACAGGCTGAGAGAGTTGGCATTTTTCAGCCTGGAGAAGACTTTGAGAAGACCTTATATCACCTAATACCTATATGGGTTACAAGAGAACCAGAGTGGGGGTTTTTAGAAAGACATTTAGTCTCAGGACAAGAGGTAGTAAATTTAAACTGAGAGTAGCTTTAGATTAGAATTCAGGAAAAAAAATTTCCTGTGAGCATGGTGAGACACTGTTACAAATTGCCCAGAGAAGCTGTGGATGCCTTATCCCTGGAAGTCTTTAAGGTCAGGTTGGATGGGGCGCTGAGCAACCTGGTTTAGTGGAAAGTGTCCCTGTCCTTGGCAGGGAGGTAGGAACCAGATGACAACTTTAAGGTTCTTTTCAACTCAAGCCATTCTGTGATTCTCTGATTTTATGAAGTGGAAGAGATTGGCTCAGAAAAAAAACCAGGATGCTATTCATCAACTGCATGTGCATTATAAGTATGTAGAAACAATCAACTCACAAATACACAGAATAAGAACTGTGAAGCATTAAAAAGCAAAATCTGATTTGGGATGCAAAAGAAAGCTACAACCTGCAAAACACTGAATTGTCTTGCTCCATTGTATTTATCAAGCTTTATCAGCTGAAATAAATTGTCTTGTGCATCACAAAGGGGAATAGGGTAGAGGGAGACAAGGGGGAGAAAAATATAGCAGTATGTGATAAGTCTTTGCTACTGAAGTTTGCTACAAAGTAAAGCAAATAATCTTTTTCCCTCATGTTTGTGGATGAGAAAAGAAGGAATAGACCAAAAGTGTATCAAGATGTATTCAATTAGACTCTATAAAACTCTTATCCAAAAAAAAGGCTAAGAACAGATTGCTTAAGGATGCCATGGACTCTCCATTACTGAAAACTTAAAAAAAAAAAAAAAGCCAAATATTTTACATGAATGGGGAGAAAATAAGACAGTCTCTCATGGCTTCGAGTCTTTTTATTCTACATTAAAAGACTGAAAAATAGTCAACACTTAACATAAATGTCCTCACATATCCAAAATTTAAACCAACTGCATAACCTTATTAAGGGGGGAACAGAAAGTGGAAAGCTGTTCTGAAAGTTTCTTCGTCCTTGATAACAAAGTATCACTGTAGTGAATGAAAAACCAGAAAAGATCACTCCATGGTCAAGCCTTGGTTCCCTCAGCTGAAAAAACCCTTCCAAAATAGTAAACAAGAGCAAGAAAATCAGATTTTAACTTTGAATGCACCTGTTTTGTACTGGAATTTTCATTCACTTTTAATGTTAAAGTCACAAATGTAACCATTTGTCCTCCTAGAATAAAATTAATCTAGTCAGCAAGCTCAATGCACTTTGTTGTTGTTGAAAATATAAAGCCATATAAAAATGGTTTTGCAAACAAGCCTTCATGTGGCTACAATCCCAGCAGGCCCGGGAATGGAAGGTGTTACATTGTGTTTGCTATCCAAAAGTAAAAGTCAATTTTGGAGCTTAAATTCATGAAGAAAATGTAAAGGTGTTATCCAGTGCTTGTCAGTTACCAGCCCAAAGAAGGGGCACCACCAGGTAAATAAATCCACATGGACAAAATCCACAACTGGAGAAGTGACACAACGGGCTTGGCTGCGGAACACAACTGTGAGACAGCTGCACGAGGGCCAGAAAGCACATCTGCCACTACTTCTGTGTTTGATACAAATGTGCAGCCAACTGGAATTAACTGTTCTACTGGTCTGCGCCAGACACTTTTTTTGAAGTCAATATTTTGTAAGAAACAATGTCCAGTGTGACTGGTAGACCAAGGACTAAATATGAAACTGTGGGCTGTCCATGTACCCATCCAGTTAAGCTGGCCACCCTTCTCTCCTTTTCCTCCGAGTTTTCTTGTACAGAGTGCTTCAGGAGAGATCGGATGTCTCTGTATTGCTTCTGAGATGTGTTCCCTTTGTAAGGCTCCAGTAAGAATAAATAAACAGGGATTGCTGATGATGTGTCTCCTTAATTCCAGCACCAAACTAAATATGACAAAATAGAGTGTAATATGCAAATGAAATTTTTGGCCCACTTGACCTACTAATACTACACATTTTAACAGGAAAGGAAGAAAATCAGTAGACAAAAGATTTGCACCATGAACTGTTCCTTCAGCTCTGACAGCTATCCAGCGAAAAATTTTAGAGTAATAGCCAGGACATTTGGACTGTTTTCTTCAGGGGATTACATTCCTCCATTTATCTCTTCCTAAGCCAGAACATGTCTTTTTTCTAACTGCACCTGATGCTGACTCATGGACTGCTCTGGACACTGCAAAGCCATGAAAGCAGATTAGACAAGGCTGCTTAATTTTTAATTTGGAGTCATTAGGTGGAGAGGTATCCAAGTTTTAGTGGCATGGTGGTTTTTTTACTACTTTAATATACTCATCAACATTATGCGAACAGTGTTCTTAACTTCATATGGCAGATAGTAATTCTTGGACCTATGTAATTTTAATTGTTTATAATAAAGTTATAAATACCAGCCAGCTGCAGTAAAGATCATGGTTTCAGAATTTTACCTGTAATCCAGCAAGAAACTACAGCAACAGCTTTACTTTAGTATGGCAACCACAGTTCAACAAAACTACAATGAAGTCAAGTAAGCTATTAACAAGTATGTAAACCAGGCAGTACGTAGGCAGCTGCACAGCCTTTCAATGTACCCATTACTTGCTAAAGTTTAATTAAATTCATTATTTTCTACTGGCTACTAGAAATACAATGTTTTTAAAAAACCGTAGTAATTTATATGCTTCAACCAAGATACAAGCTTTACATATTTCACACTGATAGTTGAAGGTGAAAAGTATAAGCATTAGTAAAAGGAAGAAATTGAAGGTTTATGAAATAAGGTAGTTGGCTGAATGTGCAGAGTCATGGTAAATTTTACTATATGCACAGAAGACAAGTTTTTAAATAACTGAAAATAAACCACTCTTCAACAGGATTTAGGAAACCCCCAGCACTTGTGAAATGAAATGATTAGAACTGTATTCAACCAAGAGCTGACTTTTAAAAAAAATGTGAAGAAGCCATGTTTTGAATTGATGTGTTTCAGTCTACGATGGTGAGAATAAGGAAAGGATTCATGGCAAGGATTAGGATGCTACAAATCATATGGAATATATGAATAGGAGTCTGTTTCCATGTATCAATAGGGGTTTAATTTCTGAATGAGAAGCTTAAGCAGGGGCACATTCTTTTGTAAAATATCCCACGGGTTTCCTAGAATACACAGATGTAGTGACATCCTCACTTCTAACTTTGTTCAATAGGTTCTTATAAATCCTTGATGAATGTTTCATTTAATTCCTAAAAAAAGTACTATATTGGAAATTTTTTTGGAGAAGGATAATAAAAATAGAAAACTAGATAGAAAAAAGATAGAAAACTAGATTCTCTCAACCTAAGAAGAAATATTTATTAAGAAGAACTTATAACTTCTCAAAGTTTGCCTCTTTGGCTGGTAACTGAAACCATGATTTCCCAGAATAAAAAAACACAAAGCAAACCAAAACAGCTGGAACACATCCCAGAGATACAAAATAAATCACTTGCAAGTGAATTCCACACTCAGAACCCCTAATCAGTACAAACAACAAAACAAACAAAGCCCAGAAGGAGCATTAACATCCCTGGTAACTGGTGTCTACTAATTGCAGAGCATCAGGACAGCCTCAGTGGAAAAGCAGTGCCTGAACAGGATTGTCTGATAAATCTACTACCCTCAAACACTCCACACAGTATTCTTGACCCTGTAGGTCGCAACCTTTTGCTCCCAAGTCACTCATGCCAAAGGGAATAAAGGGGTTTATCCCATTCTGTTAAGTCCTTGTAATTCTTTGTTACAGTTTTAAGTCATCTAGCATTATGTACATAGCAGTTTGGTGAATCACACATGCTCTTTTCAAACGAAAATTCAAAAGACAAAATGGATGTAATTTAAAAACCTGTAAGGTAGCTGAAAAATTTATATAATTAAGCTTGTAAGAATTATATGTAGCAAACAATTTGGAGCAATTAGATATAATCCAGTTATGTCTAAACCAAACAAATGTGAATTAATTCACAAGAGAAGGAGGTTAGAAATTTATCTAAAGTTTAAATTCACAAAGATGGGGAAAACACATACTGACCACAATTGGATAAGAAAACAGAGTACCATCAGAGAGAAGCATAGTCATAAGTAAGTCTTCAGATAGTTTTTATTCTCAAATTTCACATCGCTAACAGTTTGCTGTCAAATATAATATTTCTTTTATGGTGTAATTTGGCTAGAGTCTGCCAAATGCACTGTATAAAAATGATTACTTCACCTTATGAATCACTTTTCATCAGCATACTTTTAAATACAGCTGTGAAACTTTTGTTCTAGAGAAAAACAACAATTTTACACTGTTGATTTATCTATGATGGAGCTAAGGGTGGAGTCTGGGGATTTAGGATGTTTTGAGGTCTTTTATATTCACTTATTTGTTCAGTAATTTAAGTGTAACTACTTCTTTCATAAAGACATTTCAAAATACATAAAAATATGAGCATTGTTAGCTTGTGAAACAACATTATATGGCATTCAGAGATGAATGTGTTTCATAATGTGCTTGCGAAAAATTGACCCGGGGAATGCAGCCAAGTGAGTTTTGGGGGTCACACTGCAGTCTGGAATATCACTTTGGACTCCATTAGGAAGAACATTTTAGCTATATTGCTAATCCTACTAGTAATGGTAAGGTCTAAATGCCCTAGAGCCACGTCCTCTTTAACGTCCACGTCTTGCAGAACACACAGATGTATCTAAAATTGGCAGTTTGAAAGGACAAAGTAACCAATGCCTGCCTTACTCATGTCAAATCCTAGTAAGGGTACTTCAATAATTCTTTTCTCATTTTTGGATTCATGATCCATCCCTATGGGCCAGAAAAAAACACATGCAAGAAGTTTAGTATGTAAGGAGCAAAGCAATCTGCACCAAGAATAGCGTAAGTGCTTTCAATATTGTTTCAGAAAAGGTTTCCATAGAGGTTTGTTTGTTGTTTTTAATGTGCACAGAATTATATTATTTAAAGGGTCTTCTCTGGAAGGCTATCCTCCAAAATGTAGTAGATTTCTATCAACAGGGCAAACATTCCAGAATTAAGATGTCTGAATAGAGCCAAGCCACGCTGATGTCCAGACAACAAATGAACCCTGTAGCTACAACCTTGACAAAGCAGCACGTGCCTTGAAACTTCAGAACAGTTATGCGGTCAAGTGACAGAAGCTCCACAGAGCACTTGGTGACATGCATTTAGCTCTCTCAAGATAAAATAAAATTACACAGTTTGATCTAGACTATGTTCCTGCTTATGCCTCACAAATGGGTAACAGGGGCTGTAGAACACCTTTCCTCACATGGAAAGCTCACGAAGATGCAAGAGGCTGTGTAGTGGTGGTGTCAAATAAAAAGACAGAGTGAAGCTGCATCTTTCCATTAAATCTATTGGTTTGCCAGGAGAGACTTTCACAGAGAAGCAGTGTGCATACAAATCTGCTGGTCCTGCGTGTATTGAAGCTGGAGAGAGAAACCACGGAGAAAAGACATCTTTTATCTTCTCAGATTTATCTTGCCCTCCTGGAGGAGTCAGACTCTCTTACCAGACATTAGTATTATCCATTTTGTTTTTTGTACGTGGTTTTTTTTCCTGCAGTTCCATCAATACAGAATTTCCATGGTTACAAACAGTAACTTAATTTTAAAAGTTATACTGAAATCGCATCCTGAATTAATTTAAACTAAAAATCAACAATCATAGAATTAAAGAATGGTTTGTATCTGAAGATACCTTAAAGCATATCTAGTTCATACTCCTCTATTATAGGCAGGGACACCTTCCACTAAACCAGGTTGCTCAGAGCCCCATTTAACCTGGCCTTCTACACCTACAGGAATGGGGCATCCACAGTTTCTCTGGGAAACTTGTGCCAGTGCCTCACCGCTCTCAAAGATTTTCTTTTCAATATCTAACTAAATCCATTCTCTTTCAGTGTAAAGCCATTCCCTCTTGTCCTACCATTACACGCCCTTGTAAAAAAGTCCCTGGAAGGTGCTCTAAGGTCTCCCTGGAGCCTTCTCTTCTCCATCTCTCTCAGCCTGTCTTCACAGGAGAGGTGCTCCAGCTCTCTGATCATTCTCATGACTCTTCTCTGGATTCACTCCAGTAGGTCCACATCTTTTCTGTGATGGGACCCCAGAGCTGGACACACCATTCCAGGAGGAGTCTCACCAGAGCAGAGCTGAGGGGCAGAATCCCTTCCCTCGCCCTGCTGCCCATGCTGCTTTGGATGGGTTGGCTTTCTGGGCTGTAAGGGCACATTGCCAGGACACGTTGAGCTTCTTGTCAAACAATACTCGTCAACTTTTTGTTCTGATACATCAAAGGCATGTCTTACACAACTCAGATTTTGAGTATCTGCACGCAGTGAGCATTTTTATTGCTACTTTATCTAACTTGCCAGCACATCAAACCATAACTTTTTGAACTTACCTCCCTTCCATGGTAGAGTTTGTTTTTCCAAAAATGTATTTTTTCTTTCTTTACTATTAATAGTTTTTAAAAAAATCTACACTGAGAAGAGTGCACATAAACAGTTATCCTTCTGGAGACAAGAAAAATACCAAGCCTTTTAAATGCCCTTTATTATTAATTAGATGAAGTTTTTTTGATTATTCCCATTCAACTTCAACAGGAGAGCAGCAAAGTTGTTTAAAACCTGTTAGTTTAAATAAATTCTGTTTTTTCATGAACAGTTTCACCAACAAGTTCTTCCAGGAGTAAGAATCCACAGAGCCTGATTTACAGGAAAGGTGCACAGCAAGCATATTCCATGAGTGGAACACCCTCAGCCACTTCTCTGAGGTCTACAAAAGACCGGGTTCATCCTGTGATCACCAGCACAGCTGTCTTGTCTGCACAACTGCTTGTTGTTATGAAAAAAGCAGAATTTTCTGTATCTTTGGGACCTTTATGCTTTTACAAGTATGACCAAAACTGGCTCTAGGGTTCAAAGCTTCCTTAGGAAAGAGACGGGCAGAAACACAAGGGAGTGCTGTGGATAACATCCTTCCTCCTTTAAAAACCAGGCAAAACATGGTCAGGATTTCACTTGACTAATACACAGGCTTTACTGTTATCTCCCCTGACAGAAATTATGTCTGTTACAAGGCTAACCTAAAAAAGATACACTTGAGAAAAACAAACTTTCCCTGACTCTTATCTTTTTCACATCTCGTCATCTGCTTTTGTGGTAAGTTTCTATTAACATATGTTCACAATATGAATTGCAAAAGTTGCATATTAAATTCAATCCATTATATTTTGAAATGGAGATTCTCATATATCACTTTTTACCCTTTTTTGCCCTTAGATTGCCTCATTCTGCCAGCATAAAGCAGCTCAAATTTAAATCCACAATGAATTTGAAAATCACACCATTTGTTGCTTAAAAATCTCATTAAAGATGCAGTTCTAAAATTTACATGAGTCATTTTTCTAAACAGATATACTACACATACAGTGTCTCCTATTCTGTAAAACATTCAAGGAAACACGACAAAATTATATGAAGCTTCTTTTGAATTATATGCCATAGCTTGTTTGCCACAGATTTCCTTAAACAATATTTTAATGAATTGTGATTATTTGCGCTTTGCTTTATGAAGAAAACCCACACTCCATAATACATTTGTGCAAAAATCTGTGGATGTTTATATAAACTAAATACAGTGTACATTATAAATTACTCCTCAGATCTCAGTGTTAGTTCAAAAACTGAAATACTGCACCAGCTTTTACAGTGATGTCTATAAGAATAAATTCATATATGTACATCAAAAGAATGATTCACTTTACTGGCAAAAACTGACTTATTTCTCCAAGATGGGTCTCAATAAAATTTCAGAAAATATGACAATGGAAAATTTGCTGTTGGATGCTGGTTCTTTGGTATCATTTGGAAAAAGGATTTTTCTCAAGGTTAGCTGAGAAAGAGCCTGTCAGTGACTGCAGCCATCACAACATAAAAGCAAACATTATGAAGACCATATTTCATTTGTAGATAAGAGCAGAATGAAACAGTAAAGCATTACAATTTGGGCCATTCACATTTTTCTCATTCTTAAATGAGGTTCCCAGTATCAGAGAAACCTACCTTTTTTTCCTTGTTGATATTTTTTTAAATGGAGCTTTTTAAACTGGAGAACATCTGGTGGGCCACCCTACCGTTCCACAGGGCATGCCAGAAAAGGCGTGGAATTTAACAGAATTTTGCCAAATTCCTTTATGAAACAAAGTCAGCAATGATACACATATGTAATATACACATACACTTTTTTTTTGTCTTGTCTTGTCCTCTAGTAGAGGTACCTGTCCTCAGGGATACAATTTGGGATTGCTCAGGGTACCTGTCCTCAGGGATACAGCTGTGCCCATACTGTGGTAACATGGAGACATGGCTGGAAGGAGACTGTACTGCAGGATCGCACACGTTACCTAGAGTAAGCAAACTTAATGCTCAGCAAGGAACACCATACTTCTGATATGCAAATCCTCTTATTCCTTATTCCAGAAACTCAGACTTATTTGATGTGAAGCCTACTAAGGAAGATCTGAAAAGAAAGGGAAATTAAAAGGTGAATTTTCCTTTCCTAAGCATTCCGCTGGATTCAGGCAGGCAGCTGAATGCGCAGTTGAATCTATTTAGATTTAAGAGACAGAAAACATGGCTTCAGATCTGGGTGGTCTGTGTAATGTCCAAGAATATATGAATTGGCTCACATTCAAAATAATATTTCGCTGCTTTCTTTCCTCAAACAATAAATTATATCCACTTTTGCAATAAAATCACGGGGTAGTGTCTGACAATACTGTTCCACCACATGTACTGCTGGGTGTGTATCACTGACATCCACCTGCCTCTTCAATTTAAAATAGCACGATCACTTCAGTAAAACTATTATTACAACTGCATGAGGAGATATAAAGTCAGAAGGTGCTGTTTTTATATAGTTTCATAAACAGATCAGAAGTCTTTTTTTCATCATGCCCTAAGGGAAAAAAAAAAAAGGCAGCTCTCCCTCAGTAAAGTTAGCTGCATGCAAGGTGTAGCCAGGAAAAATATGACAAGGAAGAAAGGAGCTGTGAAACTGAGTTGTGCCATAAATTGCTGAAGAAATCAATGTATTAAGCTATTACCTTCTGTAAGACATTTTCTGTCATAAAATCATATTTTCAATAATATAAACATCTGTATAGTGCTTCAATCACCTTCACAAACCTCAGGGTTATTTAACACTACATGAGTTCCTAAGTGTAATCCAAAATTAACATTCCATCCAATCCAATCTTGTAAAGTCATACCACACCTCTGATTATGTGTCTTACAAATACACTGGTTTGAATTTTTATTTTATACTTCACAGATCCCAACTAAAATTGATTTTTACACAAGAAACAATTTTCAAGTCCTAGTAAGCATTAAGAGAATATTTTATCCTTCTATATTACTGGTATTTCAAAAGTAAATCTGCTAAATAGAATATTTAGTTTTTCTGAGACCAAAACCCACATGATGTCACTTTTAACTATGTGGTAAGTATCCATGTTAAACTATTAAAATTCCATGCTGCCTGCACCACCAGTCAAACATTGCATTTAAAGAAACACTATCATGGACATACAGTTTTAAAAAATAGTATTTGGTGGGAGAATGGGGAATTAACCTAAAACCCAGTATTTTCTACAAGTATGTCAACAACACATAAATTTACTTGTGCTGCATCTCTCTGCTGGCATTCACTAACAGGTGAATTTCAGCCTATGCTTTTCAAGCAGCTTTGAAACCCAAACAACTTAAATTTAAATGGACCAGAACTGAGCCTGCTCTGAGATCTCTCACATCCAGCAATAGTACTGCTGGGTAGTCACCAAACATGGCATTGCCAGAGACCACAGCAGGACGTGCTGTTCATGAGGGATTCCAGTTGAGCCTATGAGAGGACTCTGGATGCTGTGACCTCCACTCAGATCATCACCACTGACAACACTCACTTCTTCAATACTGAGAAATTTCTCATTCCTGAAAGGGACAGGGTAGCCCTGCAGGAAGGCTTCTACATGGCTTCCTCTGTATTTCCTCAACCTACAACAGTCAGGCTTCAAATAAGTTCATCATGTTTTCTCCTAATTGCCTCAAAGATGGAAAGGTAATTTCCTTCTCTTCTATTCCCCAATACCTAAAGGATTCAGAACCTTCACACCATGGACTACTCAGGAACCAGCTCTGTCACATCTGAATAGATGCTACAGCAAACTGTAGATCCTTCACCTAGCCTAAGCTCATGGCCAACCATTATCGGACTGGTTTACACATGACAGGGGCTTGTACAAAGACTGTTCCTGTTTCTTGTGGCTACAGCAGATCTGTGGGGGTTGGTTTGCACCTTCACAAGACACGTCTCACACTCTTAAGTGCCATACTCTGCCATTCAGAAGTCACCACTTGAGCATCCTCTTCCAAGGAACAGGGCAAATGCTTGTTTATTAGCAGAAATGAAGCAAATAATGGCCTTAACAAAGCAGTAGCTCAGTGCATGTTGTCCCCCTGCCCACAACTACGCAAGCATCATTTTTCCATCTTGCAGAGATAGGAGAATGTGGAGCTATATCCTTGGCTTCTGGGGAAGAAAGGCAGGTCAGTACAGAAGGCCTGTGGCACAGACCTGGCTGTAACAGGCACCCCAGCCACACAGTCCCACCTTGCAAGTACAGAGCAGGGGCTCACACACAGTGGCCTCCCAGAAGACCACTGGTCCACAAGGGATTTTTCTGCAAGTACCTTCTAGCACTGAGACTTTAACTTAGTGAAGGAATGAGATCTCCTATGGGACAGGAAGGTGGAGGTGGGGGGAGATCAGTCACCCATGATTTGCACTCTGTTGCCAGGTCTCCAGCTGGGTTAAGCGTTGTGTGACAGACCTGAAATCCTGATCAAGTCCTTGATTTATGTTTTGGCATGTTTCACCAGTGCTTCTCAGCAGGACAGGTGAATCATTGATCTGTTCCAGTACAATAATTTCCATGTATGCTCATAACCTTGGAAGAAGAATCTGTGTAACATTTGAATGTGCATTTAGCTTGCTCAGTGCTCAGCTTTAAACACTAAACTGTATTTAAGTTGTGCACTTACATTGTTGCTGCCTATGTCTGCACTTTCAAAAAACCCCCCCAGATTTTAAAAAAATACAATTTTTTTAGAAAATACAATTTTTTTTAGAAAAAAAATGCAATCATATCTTAGATCTTAATTTAGGCTTGAATTTAAACATTTTGTGAGATAAACAGTTAATAAATTAACTGTATCAGAAAATGTTACTCTTATAAAATCTTTGACCCCAGAAAAGCTTGATTTAATTACTGAATGAAATAAATGTAGCAAGAGAGACAGCTAGTCCTTGAGCATTCTTCCTGAATTCTGTCTCAACCATGCTCATGCAGGTCAGGCAGACAGAAAGTCATACACAAATGAAAGTAACTACAACTGCCTATGCTCAGAGAGCTCATAGAACTCTCTACCCTTGCACAGCCAGGAGCCCACTGACATCACTTTTTAAAACAAATGCAAAAAGAAGAAATAAATTACAATGAACTAAAGAAATTTCCTGTTATTCTGCTCAAGAGAAAACCCCCATCCCATGTCCTTCACATAAGGTGGAGACCATTAGCATTCTCCAGGCTCAGGACTCGGGGCATATTTTCTTAATGAGCATTACAGACAGATTTCCAAAGCTGTAACCTGTGAAGCCTTTGCAGCACCAGGAGCTCCAGGCTCCTTGGGGGTCCCTGACCTCCTCTTCACAGGTGGGTGCCACAAGGCTGAGGACCAGAGCAGCTCTGCCACCTCACTGGCTCTGGAAAGACTGGCTGAGTTTGCAGCCCTCCCTCCTCTTCGGTTTTCCTCAAATTAGGCTCAATTTGATCCTTATAGCTCCATTTCACATCTAATGTACCACCCTGAGCAACTCTGGCAGTTAGAATAAAGGAGAGACAATTATCTGGTTACAGAAATACTATACACAATGCAAACAATTCTTTTCTCTATATATCCAAGGATGCCTGAGGTTTTATAGGGTGTTACTTAGGAAATATTCATTACACAATTATGCAAAGAAAACAATCAATATTTTGTTTTACTGATTCTTGCTTATGCTGAGAGGCACCAACGTATTCATCATCAACTACCAACTTATTTGATTGTGAAAACAAAGCAATTTCTTCCTGTTTATTAAATATTCACGTCAGAAACCATCTGAGATTATATTAGATTAAGTATCCAATCCCAAGTGTCACTTTTAAAACACCAGGCAAAATAATTCAGGCAATATTCCACTTCAATTTTTTAATCAATAAATCTAAAAAAGTGCTTATCTAATATTCCAACAAATAACAGCAAAGAATACTTCAACTAAAAAGAAAATTAAAATAATTATTTCTCTTCCCATGCCTTTTTTTTCAGTTGGTAGCATACTCAATATCAAAAACGTTCTTAAAAGTCAGGAAATGTCATTGCAGAGCTACATCATCTGGTGTTTAAAAAAAAAAAAAAGAATTTACTATTAATTCATAAAAAAACTCTAAATTAACCTTAAGTGGCAATGCCTTCTGAAGCACCAATGCAATGGGACTTCAGATGTAGTTTTTTAAACTTTCTTTTTTTTACCTATCTTTATCTTTTAAGCTGCAATTCTCACACAGCATGAAACAAATCACATGAAAATTGCAACTTAAAAAGGATATTTGAGTGCACATTTTAAAAAAATGGTACTTGACAACTTTTAGGTAACGAGGAGATTTCTGGAAAACCTCTGTCAATATAAAAATGCAGATGAGGTTATCTACCTCCTACCTACCAAGATATCTCAAACAAGATATCTGCACCAAATTAGAACTGACAGAAGATGAAAAGAGCAAAGCACAGGAGAAGGGATGCTAAGCAGAACAGGGAAGGTGTTGGGTTCTGGAGATGAACGTCAAGTATGCCAGGTAATCACTTCCAGCTTATCAAAAAAAAAAAAAAGAGAGAGAGAAAAAAAGAAAAAGGCTATTACCGAGCAGATGGCTACCGAAAGAGAAATTCTCCAAAAGCTCATTCTACACAGTGACAGAGTAACAGCTATGTGTAAATAGCACCCTGAGGTTTACCAGCAGTCTAGTGGCACACAGTATACCAAGGAGCACTTGTGGAAGTGAGAAATTATCCTACATTGCACACACCTTAAAGCCCTCCAGACCTGAATTGATTTTATCTCTGCATTATCAGACACCTTCTGAAATGCTGAAGGGTGTGTGGGTTTTTCCTTCATGCCCTGCTTTTGCAAGTAAAATAAAATGACAGAAAAATCACAAGCCTAGCAGACCATCCCTTTTGGGGAAAGGAAACCTCTAGGACTGGTCTAATGGGCATAGATTAGGATATCCTGGACACAATTAAGGGTTAAACATTTCCAGTTTCCTGAAAAGAAAAGCCCCTCTAAACAGATGACTTCTTTATGTGTAATCTATAGAACAGAGAAGAAAAGACTAGAAAAAACAAGATCTTGAACTTAAGTATTTGCAAATCTTATCTTGGTGCTCTGACAATTTAAAGCACCAGATCTTCCCTAACATGGAATCTTAAGTTATTTCAAGTAATAGAGGGCTTCTGAATATATATAGATACATATACACAAAATATAGTATAGTATATATATTGTTTGCTCAAAATCAAAGAGCAGTTTCAGCTGAAGTTGTACTTTACAAGGAGGAACAGAGAGGTACCAATTAGAGGGCAAATAACAGAAATGCACATTTTAAATTTAATTAAGTAGAAGGCAGTCAACCAAAGAGTTCCTAGAAGGTAAAACATACCAGCTTTGGTTGTTTTCCAAAGTCTTGTTTACTTCATATTAAATTAATACAGTAGTATACATTAAAACCTTAAAATGCATTTGCAGATCCAATGCCAAAGAACTTATTTAAAACTAGAACTTATTTAAAATTAGAATTAAAATGGAACTGAAAGTGCAGGCATTTCCACCTTTGAGTACATTATTTCATGAGACTAAGAATATTCAAAAGAAAGGTGACTTTATATTCATTTTCTCTTTCCTGAGAAATGCTGCATTTTTCTTTAATGCCTCTCACTGAAACCTAGATAACTGCTTGTCAACGGATACATGTGAGTGCAAATGTGCATATCAGTCACGGTGTTATCTATAATTCTGAGTACCAGGTGGCATGCTCAACATTCTATTAATTGCTGCTATACTACCTGATTGCAAGGGCACTTTCAAGAGGGATATGCATGGAATTATGCATAAAATTAGTCTTTTATATTTTTATAAAAAATATAATTTTAGCTGTCAAATCTGTATCAAATCTGAAGCAAATGTGTCTGAAATAAGGACGTGCTGAGAGGCTCAGAGTGCAACAAAGAATCACCAGACTGCTTTGGTCAATCACAAGAATAACTCCTGGGTAAGACACTCTATGCTTCCCCCCAAAGACAACTGACTGCAGATTAACGGTGAACCTACTGTAAATGATCACATCTTCAGCTTAGCAAACATATAATGCAAGCAAGTGTTTCTTATACTGCCAAAGAGAAAAGCATGGATATTGATTAAAAAGCCAAATAATTCATTCTTGCACTTTCCCTTTATTTCTCCATCACTTCTTAAAACACACTCAAGCACCTTATAACACACACTAAAGCATTTTAATAGTGGTCTAGAGCAGTCAATGGTTTTACATTTTAATCAATATGATTTACATTGGATTTCTAATATGACTCTTTAGGCTAGAACTGCTTGGGTGGGTTGTGCTGATACAACTCAAAATGACACTGCCCTGTCACCTACTCATAGCACACTCAGTATAGTGAAAACATTCACACTCTTATCAGAAGCCACAAATAAATCTCCAAACCTCTTAAACTATTTGAAAGCTTTGTTTTCAACATAAGGCTTACCCTTTGTTTGTCCCTGTGAGAAGAGATGTATCAGCAAGAAATTATCAGTAACCTGTCAGTCTTTATTACAGACTGACAACAGAGGATAAGTTAAATTCCAATTTCATTAAGTCAGCTTTGGAAGGTGACACATGCTGAAAACCCAAGAATGCTACCTTTTCGCTGGGTCTAACGTTTAACTTTTCAGAAGGACAGGGACAAATCAAATCACTTGCTTGTCTTATCAAAGATCTTTACAAAATTAGAAGAATGAACTCAAAGCAGAATTCCAGAAACAAGTGTTTCTATTTGTTTATACATTCTGGTTTCAAGCATTTTATGACTTCAGTTTTTCCTCAAGTGCTATAGGCAGTTATCTCTTTAGTTAATTCCTCATGCAGCAGTAGAGAGAGAAAAGATATTCTAAACCAGGAAATGAGCAATTGGAAAATCCTTAAGCTCCTTGGTATTTCCATCACACAAGTGATGAGATTTCAAGATTTCAAAAGCCTTCTACAGCAGTTGCTAAATACTATCCATGATACATGCTACAATCACGTATCTTTTCTTTCTTTCTTCAGGAGACCTTGCACTCCTGGAAGAAATGCGTACAAGCATCTAGAGACCCAGCCCATGACAGCTACCACACATCTTTACATTGCATGAAGTCACAAAGATGTTCCAGCTACTCCTCAACACATCATCTTCCTCTCTACAGCTAATTTTTGTTGCTTTGTTGAAATATTTATTTTGCCAGTAGTCCTTCCTCAGAAATTCTACCACTAAATACAATCTACTGTTTTTTGGCACCTAGGTGATACAAAACCTAGTATTTCAAATAAAATCTCTTTTAGGAGTGATGGTTCATGCCTTATGCAGCAACAGTTCCTGCAGGGAACAGAAACCATTATATTTTAAAAATCCAATATAAACATCAAAATTTCCATGTTAATTTGACACCAGCCATTTAGTCTCCATGTATGAATGCCAGCCCACTTGAGTTCTCCTGCACTTAGAATCAAGTCATAATCACACTTGAACTTAGACCGCAAGTTATATATGTTTAATCACATAAAATTACAAAAGAAATTTCAAATAGTTGCTTCTCCATCAAAAAACAAGGACTGCAGCTCTACCCTTCAAGTCAACCCTGGTCATCAAACCATCCCTCACTATTTGGTGAGTATTAATATTATAAAGTTTCTCAAATATAGTTATTTCTAACCCATGTCTAGACTCTGCAATTTTAGACTATTATTTCTTTTGCTTTTTACCCAAAAGAAAGTTCTTTATTCTTGCCCTCATTACAGAAGTATTGCACACATAAGTCTATTATCAGCTTAGCCTCCTTCTAGAATAGACAAAACGTTTCAAGTTATTTCAAGTTCCCCAAACAATATGGTTTATATAAATGTCTGATAGCTCCCATTCTGCTCTGGCTCTGCACAATGTGTTCATGTATAGATGAATTTTGTTACTGCAGCTGACATTATTGTCACTAAGGACAGATCAGTGGTAACTTCACATGCTTTCTATGCTGTACTCCTATTTATATCATCAGAGAATGGTTTGGGCTGGAAGGGACATTTATGATCATCTAGTTCCAGCCTCACTGCCATGGGCAGGGACATCTTCAATTAGACCAGGCTGCTCAAAGTCCCATCCAGCCTGGCCTGGAACCCTTCTAGAGATAGAAGTGCACTCAGTCTCGCTGTCTACATCACCGAAAAGACCACTAAAAGAGCTGTGTCCCAAGAGAGAGCTGTGAGGGACACCACTCACTGGACTCCACCTGGACAGAGCTCTCTGGCTGTGTCCATCCAGCCACCAGTCACATACACCCAAATACAAACGTTGTTTTCCACATCTCGATACTTTGACTCCTGTTCAGGTTGCCATCTAATTCCTACGCACTGCTATGAAGAGCTATGACCCACAAAGAGGTTCCAAATTCTCCATCTGTACAGTTGATTCTTTCTTCTGAAGTGCAGAACCTTCCACCAATTTGTATTGTATATTTTGGGAGTATTTTCTAATTCGCCATATTGCTCTGAATGCACAATCATTCAATCTGTTGCAAAAGCCAGACATCTTGGAAGACAGGTCTGGTCTCATTGTTCAACAACTTTAATAATGATCAGGACGATTACTTAGAGCTTGATATTAAATCTGTGGATGGAACAAATGATCCCTTCCATTCTGATGGTAAATTCAGTACTCAGGTTTTTCAGCCAGTTTTAAGTAGGAGGGATTTTTTTCTACAGTGTACTTTCTGGCCTTTCCAATGAGAATGTCACATGAGAGTCTGTCTAAAGATTTACTAAAGATATGATATCCTCTATTACTTCTGAATCAACGAAGCCTTTAATCTTCACAGAGGGAAGCCAGTTTGACTTGACACAATTCATTCCTCATCAATAACTGTGCACACTGTTATTCACCTCCTTGTTTCTTCTAAGTGTCTTCAAAGAGTGTATGTGAAGAATCATGCCAGAATTTTTGACATTTGCATGATCCTGGGATAAATACTACAGGTAATGCCTCATTGAAAAAAATTAAATATGTTTTCATTCAAATTTATAGAGATAAAAACCTCTGGCATATCAGAAAATTACTATTTAAAACACCTAAGATATCCTACCTACTTTACAAAAAAGACTTAAATCTAAAATGCACTAAACTCAAATATGACTGTTCTAAATTAAGTTTTTTTAGGGTTTTACTCACTTACTATCTACTTATACAATTATCTTATTCACATGTAATGAAATCAAATATTTTTTACAAGTCAATTAAAACGAACCATAGTTTCACCTGATGATGAGAACCACGGTTTAGAATTAATGTAAGAGTAGAGTCAGAATCTGAATTAAGAGTTTATTACTATATTAATATCAGATCTAGTTAGTTCATGGTAAGGTTTTATTTAGGCAAAAAATGTAAGTCTAGAAACCTTTCCTCAGTATGGTTTCTAGTCAATGTATCAAACATATGAAAGAGAATAAAGAATGTCTCATTCTTTAGAGTATTTGAAATGGCCCATAAAGTCTCTGTTTCATAGAAGAAACTGGTCTTTTTCACAGCAGTTTCTTTTTCTGTGAAATTGAGACTTTATGAACTGAAGCATGTCTGTGAAAATCATCTATGACATAATTTATACACTTCCAACCAAATAAGCAGATGGTAGAATGAAGAAGAGCTATGTAAATCAATGTTTATAAAGTAGCAGACATTTGACAGGCTTCAAATTATGTCCAGGGTACACTGATGGATGCCATTATCCATTACTGTGCTTTCTCTGACATTTTATCTAAGGGCCAAAAGCCAAAAGAAAGACCACAAGCATCTGACCACAAAGTAGCTCTTATTTTCCTATTCTAGTCAGCAATTAGCTCACAGGAACAGAATTTCAAGTATTTCCAATGCCTGTAGTTAAAAATATGCCTTTTTCTAAAATGAAATACAAATGGCATATGCTAAAAGCCATTTTTGGGACTGCAGTTTTTGGACTACAAATATATATTCAATTTGCACAGTAGTTATATGTAAAATATTTGATCATGTGCAACCCTTACATAAACAGAAAGACTACTTGTTTTAAAAATACATACCAAAACATGTAGACTCTAATGTAATGTAATTGCCTTCTGCTTTTCATGAAACGGAGATTTTCTGCCCTGTCTGCTATCAAATCAGAAACATGTGATGAGTGTGAGTTACCAGTTCAGGACTTGTATTTCATGACCACGCTGGTGTCTGCAACCGCTCAGTCTCGCCACAAAGGACTGTAGCAATCAAACAGGCACAGGTAACATTCAAATGACAAGCAGGGATTTCTGAATTCTAAATCCATCATCTAAGAGTTATAGTTAATTTCTTAGTATGTCTCTCTCTTTATAGGTGGATTTTGATAATACATAGATGGTTCTTAATTTTTTACTAACTGCTGATCAAAGGGATCTCCCTTTCTTTAATGGCAGAAGAATATTTTTCTTTTCTGATTTAAACAAGCAACTACACAGACCTTCAGCTCAGCAAAACTAGGTAACTATTTTTAAGAGCAGCAGCAAAACCAGGAAGAACTGACAGGCAACAAATGGGCAAAAGAAATTAAGGCAAGGAGCTGGGACACCAAAAAAACCATGAGGAATAAAGAATAAGTTGATGTGACTTCTTTTTCCAAGTGATAGATGAGCCAATGAGGACAGGAGCTATGCTGCACTGTTCTCACCAAGATGGGGCTGGTGCGGAATGTGTAGCTCAAGGGCAGCCTGGGTTGCTGTGACCATGAAGTAGTGGGGTTCAAGAACCTTATGGCAGCAAAGAGGACACATAGCAAGCTCAGTACCCTTCAGGAGAGCAGACTTTGGCCTCTTCAGGGATCCATTTGGTATAATACCATGGGATAAAGCCCTGGAGAGAAGAAGGGCTCAAGAAACCTGGTTGATACTCAAGGATGAGTATCATACTGTCATACATACTGACAGATGAAGTGGCTAAGCCACTTTCCATCCTATCTGAGCAGTTGTGGCAGGCCAATGAAGTTCCCAGTGACTGGAAAAGGGGAAACAAAATTCCCGCATTTAGAAAGGAAAAAGGAAGACCCAGGGAACACAGGCCAGCCAGTCTCACCTTTGTGCCTGGCAAGATCATGGAGGAGATCCTCCAGGAAACTATGCTAAGGTACATGGAAAAGAAGGCGGTGATTGCTGACAGCCAACGTGGCTTCACTAAGGGTAAATTGTGCCTGATAAATTTGGTGGCCTTTTATAATGGGGTTACGGTGGTGGATAAAGTAAGAGCGAATGATGTCACCTGCCTGGACCGGTGCAAAGCATTCAACACATAATGTCCTTGTCTCTTGCCTCTTTCCATGCTTCTATATAGCTGTTTATATGCTACTTCCTACCTAATTCTCTGGCTGTAATTCTGTACCATGCCCCACTTTTTAAAGTTAAATTATGTCCTGTAACAGGAGTGCAGGAGAGATAGCCTTCTGATTTAAGGACTGGACTGGAACTCTGTAGCTCGAAGGCACACAAATTTTGTCTCTGACCTTCAGCAGGGTACTTAAATCTTCTCCCTTAGTACTCTGTATGTAAAACGTAAAGTGCCTCAAATGTATGTGAAAGGGCAAGTCCATGAGCTGCCAAATCTTTACTATACAGTAAACACATAAGAAAAATCATACAGAAAAATAATTTTAAATAAGGAAGAAAAAAGCCTAGTTGCTTGTATTGTTGGCAAAATAACAGATAAAATGCATCTAACAGCTTTAAAATCCTGCAAAAATACAAGCCAATCCTGACATCCTGTGAATGGATCTTTTTAGCAGTGGGATTAAAGCGACCAGAAATCTTGTCTGCACTATACTTCCACTCACAGAGCTTGGTACTTTAATGCTAGGATCAAAGACAGAAATCAAATCTGTGAACCTCAATTGCTTTTTCATCATCTGACTTGTAATATCAGCCTTGTTCTGGCCAGTGCCTGGGAGCTACAGGGGTGATATGAGAGAGTGCCAGTGATCACATCCCCACAGAAGGCATTCCAGGGCAGCTGGGACGCTGAGGTCCCCAGCAGCCACAAGCAGTTTATTCTCAAAGCCTGAGAACCAGAAGCTATTTCCTTTCTTTAATTTTGCATTTAAGGATGACAGGAAGATGATAAACAGCCAAAGCCCAGACACATCAATATGCTAGCAGTACAAAAGCCCTTTGTGATTGACTGACAAAACCTAAAGAAGGGGAGGAGACCCTCTTTTTCTTCCATTGGGGATGGCTCTGGACAGAGACGCCTGAAATTTTAGCCCTCAAAAGCTTCTCCTGTTACCACCAGATCACCTTGCCGGTAAACACTTTCCTGGTTCATTGAGTCACTGTTACGTATCTGAAAAAGAATCTCCACTGAAAAGTGATAATGGTGGAAAAATACTCCCTATTGTACAGCCATAACTCTTGTACTGCTTGTCTGCAGGCAATGCATTTCCTCTCTGGAGTAGGCTGTGCAACTGGATCCAGCTACATGTAAAGCAATCTGTTAAAACAAGGACAAGATTTACTGTTGGAAAGAAAAAGTTAAAATACATTCCAGGAACTTAGGTACCATATGGCTAAAAGTGACTAAACATGGCAAATTAAATTTAATCTCTACACATTACATTCAAAAGTTTGTATTTTTCTATACAAGAGTAAACTTACTGATTTAGCAAATGCAATGAACTATTTGTAATAACTTGTATTCCATTTTAACTCCTAAAGAAATAAATTATTTCTGTAGGCTATTTGCTTACATTTTAAGTGTATGCACAGTACCAAAAACCCCTATTTCACTTATTTCCTAGCATGCAAATTGGCATGTGTACCATGATACTTTTATCAATTTTTTTCCTTTCCTCCCCTCTAGCTGTAAAATCATTGGTACTACTTAATCCACAGGAAGCAATTAAGCAAGACTTCTGAATTCAGTGTAAAAGGGGGGTTATTTCTTTTTAAAAGCAGTGAAGCTCAACAAAAGAGAAGTCACATGCTTTAAAGAATCTTCTTGACTTTTGACATGTGTATTACCACTGAACAGATTTACCAGCATATCTCAATATGAAAAACTATAACCACAAAAAAAGACAGGAAAGACAGAAACTAAACAGAACGTAATTTTCTCCCCTCACTGGCAGCTGAAAAAGCCTACTCTGCAGCCTTTTTGCAGACTGCACGAATCAGGAGCAGCATGATAGGGAAAATGAAAACTAACCCAAGTTCAGCCCACACATTTAATACTCCTCATTTGGACCTCACCTAACCACAGCTCATGCCTTCAAGAACAGAGTTAGTTTGAAGACAAGGGTATAATACAACAATAAACTACTTGCCTACTCACTTCAATCCACTATTAACTTGAAAGACAAAGTGAAAAATAGTATGTACTGGGACTGGCAGACTTCCTATAACAGGAAAGCTGGTTCAAGGGATTGGAGGCAGTATCCATCTTTTTTTAAAAAGCCAAAAGGACAATGACCACCTTTACTCTGGGCTATCATTTGATACAGATAACACTTAGGTACTGCTTAGGCATATAAAAACAGAGTTGCAGACAGCATGCTGCAAAAGCATGTACTGTTTCTCTGTTAGATCAAAAGGTAGAAACAAAAAAGGAAAAAAAAATTACCTGATGACTTGCAAATTACTTACTCTGATGATCTACTATGCTTTTTAAGTAAGTACTTTATCTGAAGAGCTTTGTTAAACCCCAATAAAAAGCTGCACTACAGCCCTAATAATGCAACCACCTATGTTCTCCAGTTCCTTTAATTACAGCTGGTTCATGGCTAGTCAAAACGCTGTCCTGTTTGGCCTCTTACTCCTTCACTGTGGATACTGTTCCATCTCTCCTCCTCACATTTCTCTTTGCTTCTCTGGTCAAACAGTGCATCTCATAACAGGCGCAGGTCAAGGGAAAACAGCCAGTTTTGAAACTCACTATAATCCATCAGTCATCCTCAAGAAGATCCAAAGAAAAAATATTTTGAAAGGCACTCAAGAGGAGCATTTGTTTTCCCACTGCACATAGCCCCATAGGGAGCCTCCTCCCAGTCCCTTCCCTCCCCTTGGCTCCCACCACCACTGCTCCCAATCAATCACAACTCTGGGAAAGCAATGCTAATCATCTGTCTCTGCTGATAGTGACACTGTCACTGTGACTCTAGCTCACCTTTCCTACGCTTTCACCCACTTTTCAGGAGACTGCAGAGCTGCCAGCTGGGACGGGGGGGAGGCAGAGATGACACCCACACGGCTCGGCACCAGGTAACAGTTGCTTTGATCTTACTACCAGAAGGAGTGTTTAAAATACTGTAAATACATTGATGCTTATCCCTTTGAACACCTAAATCTTGTTAGACTCTCAGGTTTGGTTTAGTATCCTATGCTGTATATGGACGTGCACCCTGCACCTCTTCTGAGGGTAGGCATGGAGATGGTGACATTGCTTGGCTTGGCATGACAGCCATACCACAGGAAATGTTATTTTCCAGTGATATGGAAGATAACAAGTAGAAGGATTAAAGGCTAATGTGGCGCGCATTTCCTTGGGAGAAACTGTAAATGCAACAGGCATCACGCAATCAACGATCCTTATCAAAATGTCAGAAGTTTTCTCTCGGGGTATTTTCAAGAAATTAGTCCAGTAACTCCTGGTATCTTAAGACTAAGTCTGTTATAGTAATGTTTCAGTATGACAAACACATATATTCAGAAGGCAAACATGAATATTAAATGCTACATTCTAACCACTAAACTAAATGCATTGTTAATACATTCTTTCTCAAGAAAAGGTACTAGAGAAAAACTTCATAAAATTAACATTACATGACAAATCTCTAATTTAAAGCAACACTTGAAATATTGTTACCAAATTAGCATGTGCATTTTTAAAGACAGAAATAAAGGCACATTTAAACCTTTCCAGTTCCAAAAATGCATCTCTAGGACACAAAAAAGGTATAAATACTTTCCCTTTTTCCTCTTCACAAGGATCTAAAGGAATCACAGAATTTACTGAAGTTTTGAACTTTATATAACTGTAAAAATTACAATAATTCTGTATAGAACTTAAAAGGATATTTTCAAATGTTTCATATCTTTTTTTCCAGGCAGGAATGCAGTTTGTTCTATTATGTCCTTTTTCTGTAATTTCTATCCAAAAACTTTGGCAGTAACCCATAAAAATCAATACTTAAATAAATACTTCAATATACATGTCTCTTTCAGGTTTGTTGTTGTTTTTTGGTTTTGTTTTTGTTTTTTTTTCTTTTGATAGCAGAATATGAGGTAATTTTTTTTCATATCAAAGCCAAGAAATAGAAAGATAATATGGGCCCGTATGCAGAAGAGTTTTAAAAAAACCTTAAAATCATAGTATCTCAGCATTTCATTAATTCCAAACACTTACTATCCTCAGAATAATTTTAATAGGATCTCGAGGTAACTTTAAAGAAAAATGTTACCCTAGATGTACTCCACCTAGAACTATGCAAGTAAGTTTGGTGGACAATCCCCTATATAATCAGTAAGGGAGAGGAAGCTCCAAAACATGAGTTAAACCTCCACAAGATGAGAACTGCCTTTGATCTGCCCATTTTTCCCTCCTATTTCCTAACTTAAATCAGATAGGTGCCTAAAGCTGAAGATGACTCTTGGAAACAGGCCCTAGAGACAGGTTAAAGATCTAATAGTTGTACAGTTGTCTTTAATGCTATGCTGGGGAACAAAATGGATTTCTTCTAATTTTAGGAATACAACTGTTGCCTTCTTCCTCCAGTACCACCCAAATGAATAAGTGAAATATAATGATTTACAGTTGAAAACAATAAGAACACAGAAATTGCAAAAGTGGAATTTGCTCATGGATATTGTATAGCAGCCACTGCAAGCAATGACAGTGCAAGAGTGTCAGGAGAGGCTCACAAACCAACTAAAGATGCCCCCCTTAATCCTGCTGGACGCTGCCATTTTCCACCCTAAATACACCTTTTTTTTGTAAAATCTCTAGTCCAGACACTCTTCTTACCTGTATGAAAATCTAAAAATCTCAAATTCTTTTAGTAATAAAAATATGCTGAAGATGCATCATTACCATATCTGAACTACATGTGTATGTCCAGCATTAGCCTGAGGAGAATCAGTCTCCCTCTCCTGTGAATATAGTGGAGTTCGAACCAGAGCTCCACAAAACTCAGCAATCCACAAAATTTCCCTGCAAACCAAACCCAAAAGTACTATATGGCACAGCAAGATTTAAGAGACAAAAAAGAAAAATTAAAATGCAGTGGAAGTTTGCTAAAAGACTGTGAGAAAACAAAAAATATGTTTTATGAAAAGAAAAAAAGCAAAAAATCCTTTTCCACTTTTTATTTTATTGGTAGATAAACAGAATATGTATTATCTCACCTTCTACCCATATTTATATTTGAACCCAGCCTGTGCAAGTCCAGCAGCAGGTCTCTGCGAGAAGTGCCTGAGTTAAACCAGAGGGTTATCTTCTCATCCCCAACCCCCTCCTACAATTCATGTTCTACTTTTGCTCACACTAAATAAAGCAAACTGATATTTATAGCATTTCTTAGGAGGCTGAATGTTTTCATCTACTCACCAGGTCATCCAAAATACCTCAGAAATCAAGTTTCATGACACTTACCAAAACAACGTTTTGAATCACTGACTTTGAGATGTTTATATAAGGATAGTAAAAAAATATATAAACATAGAAAAAATCCTCATCTGTTTTTTTCTTCTGATTTATTACATAATAATTCAACAGCAGAGGACTTTTAATGCACTCCTGTAATTCTACAGCAAACGTAAAAGGCTAAAAAAAAAATCTTCATAAGAAAGAAGATTGTTTCATATTAAGTCCATATAACAGCAAGTCCAACTGTTAAGCCTGCTGATTCTACTATAGAAGGAAAGTAGAATTGTAAGGCAAAAATATCTTTCAAACAGTTGCTTCAGCACAAAAGGCAATTTAGGTGATTAAATAAGAAACTAACATGGCACTGGTACCACACATTTTTAAAAGAAAATAAAGGCACTTTGAAATATCATGTCGAAAATACTGAATAAATTACAGGATATGTGTTTCAGAGAGAAAGAAGAGCAAATAGCTGTAATTTGGGAGGCTAGAATTTCCTTAATGAGATAGCATAAAGGGCTCTGTGAACAAAAGGACCTTTCTCAAAGGTTTTCAGTGTCTTTACACAAGTTTCAGTACTCTACTTTAGCAGCAGTATATGACACTGCATCTGCATTTCTTAGGTGTTTTTTCATTAACCATTTTTAATCAGTACATAATATATAAATGGCATTAAGAGATCAAGAGCTTTCTGTTGTGAGCTATGCAAACCCTGAGTTATGAAAAACATGATGTCCTGCTTTGTGAAATCACAGCAGTAACTTCAGATTGTCAGAAATTACTGTCTCAGAAAATAACACTTTAGCATTTATCCCCAGAGAAGGCAGCCTTCATCCTCAACTCATGATCAGTCAACCATCAGAAACATTCAGCTTCCCTTAATAGCTGGTTTCAGCTCATAAGTGGAGCTTTGCTCTCTAAGGTTCTGAGAAGATAAATTAACATGTGCATATTATAAGCTGGTAGTCTACAGTCTGAGGATTAACTAATACAACAACCAGTACTGTAGTCTGCCGACACATATTCACCCAAATTGCTGGAGTTTCTAAGTTTATACGGATAGGATTTCTATGTAGGTGTTCATTTATTATACAGAGATTGCAAGTTTTATATTACGTAGATTTCTTCAACCATTGTATCAACCTTCCAAAAAAACCCTTGTGTATTATTCAATAAGAAACTGCTACTAAAAAAAAAAAAAAAATTCACTGTGTTTTACAAACATTTATTTTACGCATTGTAGGATCCGTCCTGTTTCTTCATTTCATTCTATCCAATTACTCTAGAAGACAGACTCTGGACAGTACCATGAATTATTCAAACTGAAATAAGATGGCATGAAACCATGGTATAATCAAAACCTTTCTACCACAAACTTAATTCCAAGCAAACTGCAATTTAAAAAACAATTAGAAGCATTAAAGAAAAGTGTACTTTTATTAGAAGACACTTTAAGAATGGTGTCCAAGGACTGATCAAGTGACCTCTCTGCTGTCTCTTCTCCCTAAAGGGAACTAGAGTTGGCCAGACTGTGCATATCCAGAGGTGTTTGCACCCAGACCCCTCTATACCTGGTTTCTTCAGGAAAGTAGCACACTGTGAAGAAGTCCCACTCACAACACATCAGATGACACAACGACATCAGATGACACCACTAAGTATTGGGTTTTTTGTGTAAGTGGTGAACGCTCAGACCAGCGGGGTTCAATATCACCTAAAAATTAATTCCTACTGATAATATCCTACAGATATGAGAACATTTTCCTCCTCAGACACCCTTTTGCATCTAAGATTCTTAGGCAAATATGTGTGGAAGGAGATCAGTCCTGTTTCAACTATGGTTGCCTATATGTGTGAATTAAATATATATATATGTCAGATTCCATTATACTGTGTATACTACAGCAATCCACAAATGAGTAATGCATCTTAATTTCATCACTTTCAGTGGAGTGGAGCAGAAGCATTTTAAGAAAACACGGAGGTCCAAGTTAGAAGAAAACTACCACAAGATGAGGATGGAAGAAATAAAAAAGTACTGCACTAAAATATGCTTCCTCTGTCTGTAAATATAACTCTGTTGCTTGTAAACCTATCATCTGCATTTCAGCTGCTTTTTTCCTAGTATATTCTTCTATTTTTTCTTGTCTCCTGAGATGACCTTTTTTCTTCCCTCTTTGGTCACTCTCTCCTTCCTCCTTCCTACCATCTTCCTTTGTATGTTGCTCTTCTGAATTTACCTTTCACTCTGACTCTCCTCTCACTTTATCTGTTCTGGAGTAATTATTCATGATTTTTCCTTCTATCATTTCAGTTCTGCAACCTCACTTCTTTTCTCCTAAGATTTAGCACCTACTTTTCCTTGACCTGTAGCAGACACAATAATGTTTGAGCAATCCAACAGAATTTGGGGAAAACTCCAGTGATAAATATCAAGGCTGCTTGGTGAAGCTTTCAACTGGTATGAAACACCTGCCTCATCAACAGACCATCATTACAGAACTTGTCTAGAAAACAATATAAGATAGAGATTATAGTGAGACACTGAAGACAATCAATACACTAGAAAAGGAAATATTCAAATAAATCAAGAAGAACAATGCCTACACTTTGGCAGACCAAGATTCATACACCTGTAATAGCAGTATTTCCTGCAAGAGTAGGAGTGGGTAGGAAGACACCCAACTCAAGGGAAAGGTATGAACATGTTGCAATTAAGTGCCTTATTGGTATTTTTCTCTTCTAGTGGATAACTGTCAACCAGAGCACTGGCCTTCCAGAAGCAACAAGAAGCAAACTCAACTTTATAGGCTGCTATTAACCTGGAAACTGAAAGCTACCCTGGAAGCTGAGTGAGGTATAGAACATACTTCAATTCTTTCACAAAGAGAACAGTTTTGAACTTTCCAACTCAAATAACTTTTAATCTCCTAGATTTAGCTAAGATCTCCTAAAGTTATGCTGGTATGCAGTTACTTAAAAATGACCAAATTCACAACATGGGAATGCTATGGAGTATCTCTGCTCTCCACGCTTTCCCAGTCAGCACCACTGGCTCAGTCCAATGCAGCTACCGTGCATCACAGTACAAGCTGTGCAAAGAAAATGATTCAGCTCAAAACTGCCTGGAGCAGGAAGAGCAGGCAAATTTAGTTAAACCTGGAGCTGTGAGAAATGCAGTGCCAACCAGGACTACCTATTAGGAAGAGTAATAATTTTTAAGATCAGAGAACCCAATAACCTCAGATAAGGTAGTTAATGTGAACTCAGAAAATAAAAGACTATTTTGCTTTTATTCCATGCAACAGTTGACTCCCAAGCATCAGTCAGATTTCCATGGCATAGAGGTAGACTTACATTAACCTCTTTTTAGAAAGGTTTTAAGCTTCAAATTAGACCATATAGATATTAGGATTTTATCTTTAGTAATGAAAGACATTTTATAAGATCTTGGTGACCATGACTGCTAGTGCTCTCAGTACCTTTGTTGACATTTTAGTTGGGTGGAGAGGACGAAAAACAACTCTGGGAACAAGTTAAGTACAATGCAAAAGAGAATTTTCTGCTTTTCAGGTCAGTGAATGCATGTTAAGAGCAAACAGTGTTTTATAGTCAACAAGAATATATTCTATATTCTAAGCCAAAGAGATCTGACTTTGAATAAGGTGTTTATTCCAAAAGTATGAATGTGATTTTGTCAGTTTGAGCCACTTATGATCAAAAGGCTGAAATGATTTTGAGCCAATAAATAGGAAATGTAATTTAATGACTCTCCCAATTACCTTCTGCTTTACATGACAACAGAGACAGGAAGATGCCCTGGGACTCCACACAGGATTTTTCCAAGGGCTGTCCAAATGGTTAATTCGCATATCAATTCAGACAGCAATGTGCTCACAGTCACACCCAGCCCAGACAAATGGGCAACTCTGAGGCCTAAGTAAGTGACCTCTCTGCTGTCTCTTCTCCCTAAGCAGTTGACCAGATTCTGCATACCCAGAGGTATTTTCATCCAGACCCCTCTATACCTGGTTTCTTTAGGAAAATAGCACACTATGAAGAAGTCCTACTCAAAGTACTCATTACATCGATAAAGGAAAAAGAAAAACCTCAAAAACTAAGTCTGTGCTAATTATTTTTGACAAATTTGTCTTAGCACATTCATTGATGTTTAGAAATAGATTTTTCCCCAATAATTAAACTAAACTTGAGCCTGTATTTTAATTCCACTGTTAAAACACAAAGACGAAAGGAATTAAATGTTGTTGATGATTGCTCAACAGGATATTCCATCAGCCTTGGCATGGAGTCACTATTTTAGAAGAGAAAGTGGTTTGGAGCCCATTCAACTGCCAGTGTTTCTGTGTCAGTCAGGGAAAAATTCACCAAATATGCCTGGACTCTTCTGTGTCAGCTCTCACCTCTAAAGAGGCTACAGGAAAGCTGGAGAGGGACTTTTTACAAGGGCATGTAGTGACAGCATGAGGTATTGGCCTCAAACTGAAAGAAGGTTGGCTTAGATTTGATACTAAGAAGAAATTCTTTAATGTGATATACCATGTGGTGGTGAGTCGCTGGAATGGTTTCCCTGACAAGCTGTGGATGTCTTGTCACTGGAAATGTTCCAGGCCAGGCTGGATGGAGCGTGGAGCACTGGTCCAGTGGAACATGTCCCTGCTCATGGCAGGAGGGCTGGAACTAGATGGCCTTGAAGCTCCCTTTCAGACCTAACTGTTCTAGGATTCTGTGATTTAACTGGCAGGTTCTCTCTGAAACACCGCTTCATTACCAAAGACATAAATAGGAGACAATCAGCTTCCTCCAAGATCATACAACACTTGTAGTTTTGACCAGAATTTTAGTGCTCTGAGTTTTTTTGACCAGCATTTACACAGACAGGTGTCTAACCTCAACCTTACAAGTCAAATTCTCTGAGGCTGCTATGGCTTAACTCAGGGATGTAGAAGAAAATAAAGCAAGAAGACTGCCAATGCAAGGCTTTTAATAGGTTACAGATGAAAGGAGGAATGCCTCTTCGAATCCCCTAAATTAACAGCCCTCTTCTATCCACAGACTGTTCTTGGCCAATATCCGTAAGTAATGGAATTATGAAAAGCAAGCTGCAGCTTCCAGAGTTTTGCAATTACCAGGGGATCATACAGCTTGAAGAACCATAGATGGCTACACGCCACAGAAAATTCTAAGTCAAAGGGCTGTTGTCAAAGGTTACTTTAAAAAGCAACTTTCCAATTTGAGATAGAATGAAGAACACTTGAGAGGTCTGGTATTTAAAAGGAAATAAGATAAATGACAAATATATTGCAAGCTGAGAGAGAAACAAGTCATTAAAATGAGTGTCTCATACACTTCCCACTTCTGTAAGTTTTAAAACATGAATATAATTCATAACTTGTAACAGTATGTGAAACAAGTTGATTCTAAAATTGAAAGAAGGTAGTTACACCTGAACACAAGTCAAATATTTGATACTATTTAAGACCGCCAAATTTGATTTTCCTGCTCTCTATTTTTAACAGAAGAGAAAATGTAATCTCCCTGACACAAGCTCTTAAAAAGAGCCATGAAAAGCAGATTTCAGTTGTTTTCACACTATATTAGATCTCCAGGGTCTTACTTAGGAAATTAAAATCCTTAAGTAATTAGTACATTCTCCAGAAGACTCAACATTTCCCTTTTTAGCCCAATTATGTTACCGGTACTGGGTGATGCCACTGAAGCACTCCAGTCAATTCAGCTTGAGCGACAAATATACAGAGGAGTACCAAAACCAGTAAGGTCTAAGAAACGCTGTTCAAAACAATTTTTACAACATAAATAGATACACCAGTGACATACCTGAAGAAGAACATGAACAGAGCAGCTGTGATGCAGAACAAAAGGACCTACAAGAAGGAGAAAGAGTGTTATTACATAACACACTACCACTGCATGTTCTGGATCATGAAGATTTTTTAACTTTTACTATAAAAGCTACACTTTATTTATACACTTGAGGGGTCAGAATGAAAGCTTGTCTGAGTCCACCAAAACTAGGATTGCCTAGTTTCTAGTGGACTTTGAATGATTCCTGTAGAAGCTTAAATAATTGAAACCCAAACCAGCATAGTGGGACAACAGATACAGCAAATGGCACCACTTAAAAGCATCTGTAACAAAAGACCAAGTAATAACAGAATTATAAAACAACAGAATTTAAACAATAAAATATTAGAACTGAAATTTAAACATCATGTTTTACCAGTCTTAGCTTTTGCCATTTATTCAAATATCATATTGCTAGTTCCAGTTTAAAAGGCATGGTGTTTGAAACATCTGTATAGACAGCTGCTTGTGCTGAACTGCTTTCCAGCAAGTTTGAGGGTAGATAATTCTATTCCCAATTAACAGTACCCCTTCTAGTAGTTTACCTTAGTGCTAAACTCACTTGGAGCAGTCCTGTTATCTGTTATCATCAATGTGCTCATACAAGAGTCATTGAGCAAACTTAGCAGCTCTCCAGCACTGAGAGGGGAACACCCAACTTCTCCTGCCATCCTCTCTGCTGGGGCTTAGAGTTGTTATGCTCTCCTTATCCCCTGCACAGGGACTCACAAATGCTGCCTTAATCCACCCCCATCTTTGCCAGGTACAGTTTACAAGTGAGAAAATATTGTTTTGTTCTAGATATACTGGCCTATATTCATACCATCATTTAGGAGGCAAAATCCTTACATAAATATTGCAAGTCTTTCAGAAAAAAAAATTGCACCTATTTTCAAGGGTTGAAGAAGTTTTGATCATGAGAAGATACAGACATCTTATGTGAGAAGAAAATGGAAGACGTGGCAGAGGTGTAAATTAGAAGGTTATAAACACATAGAACAGGAGGCTGCTGCATGTTCAAACAGATCAGAAAGTGTAACAAAAATTTGCATAGAAAATCTTTACAATGACTTTCAGAGAAAAAAAAAACAAACTTAAAAATTACACCATTTCCGTTTTCTAAGTCCTCTGGCATGTGACTTAAAGTCACACGAGACATTATAACATCTGCTGTGTAAGCTACCCATTTTTTCCTTTTCCATCATCAGTACTATCATACTTTATTAATCTGCATCAAAAATGTGAACATCTGAAATCATTTTATACAAAACCATTAGGGAAAAGGTGTATTTCATGAGGGTAATGGAATATTTCAAACTAGCAGCAAAAGCAGACAAGTAGACTTGTTTTTAAACACAAATTCTACTCAAAGAGATCTGCTCCATTCCTCTAAATTTCAGAATGTTTGATCAGTCAAACAACCATCAATTCCCTGGAGGTTATTCTGGAGACATAGGGAGAAGTCAGCTTGACAGCCTCAGCAATAATATTGATAAGTAAGTGAGAAATGGCAAAGAACCAGTTTTCTGGATGATGGCTGGGGTGGGCGGGGTGGCAGGGGAATGATTAAAAAAACAAAACTAAACTAAACTAAAAAAACAATTAAAAAAACAAGTATGCCTTTGCATACTAAAAACACTCACTTCACTAAACAGTCTTATTATTAATTGACACAGGCAGCTTATAATCATCTAGATAACAAGATAAGAAACAACCAAGACAAGAAAGAAGTAAATTAAAATTTTCTGGAATTTTCTTCTTTGGCAGATGATTTAAAGGAAGGAACAGGTGTAATTTTCCCTAATTTTAACGCACCTTTGTCGCAGTTGCTTATGCTAATCAAGTGTGCACAGGACTGCTCAAAAACACTGCAGGAGAAAACTCATAGCTAGCAATTCATTATCAAACTAGAAGACATTTTAAGTGAAGTCACTGCAGAGGTTTTGCCTCTCTCTTCAATAATAATTTAAATGATGGAAAGTGATTGAATTGCCCAAAGTCAACATGATGAAATTTAATTAAAATGAATATGAAGTAGTTGAGAGAAGAAATCACACATACAAAAACAAGAAACGACTGTGTAAGCAAGAGTACAACGAGTATGTGTACAAGAGTATAAAAATTCCACAAGTCACAAGTAAGCAGGCACATACAATGCAATGCTGTAGAAAGCATCGAAAAATATTAAAGACTCTTTCAGAACCAAAGGTAAGATGTTACACTAATAACCTCATGCTAGCAAAATCAGTGTTGGGAGCACCAATATTAAAAAAAAAGCATAGACAAAACAAGGCAGTCCGGAAGATCATGATGGAAATAAAAGGCCTGTAGGCTACTACTGTTGGAAAACTGCTGAAACTATAAAATAAGTAGTTAGTGATGAATATGACAACTATTTCAATGTAATTATCATAAAGTGATAAATCTGTCTCATCAAGTACAGAAGGAGGAAGGCAGAGCTAAATCTACAGCAAATAAAGCATTGGTTGGATAATAGAGCGCTCTCTAGGGTAGTGATACACCAGAACAAGTTTTCTGTGAGATTGTGGAATCTCCTTTATCAGAGATGCTTAAGATCAGTAGAGGCAAACATATCCAAGAAATGCTGTGGGCATGTTTGACACCAATATCTATGCAACTGAAGCAAGAGGTATGGCTGAACCAGACCCAGACTCTTCTACATGAAATTCACAGCACCACATGGAAAGTCCAGACTGCCTTATCACAGCACAAATAAGGCAGAAACAGAAGAAAAATTATCACTGTGCTCCAAATCTACTAAGCTACTAAACTAAGCTACTTTTAAAATAAGCCTTTTTATTTTTTCCCCATTCTAGATTTTTTTTGTAATATCCTTAATACAATATGCAATATCTATTTTAGTTTTTAAAATAACTATATTTTTTTTAAAAGAGGATAAATACTAAGGCTGACAGAAATATAATTCTACATATTAAGTGAATTTAAAACTTCTATTCCAGTGAGCAGGAAGTCTCACTTGGGATTTTTCTTGCAGAGTCCATTACTTTTTGATTTACAATGGAAGACCAACACAATGTACTTGGCAACATACAGACCTTGAAACTTTCCAGCTGAAGAAACAGATACAAGCAGAAAACCTGTATGTTGCTAATGAGAATTATATGCCCTAAATATTTTAACATCTATGAAGAGATGCCTGTAGGTTATCAGGAAAAACCCCTATGCTCCAGGACAGGTTAGCATATTTGAGATGTGAGTAATTTAATTGATTACATTACACTTCACTGTACTACGCTAAAACTTAATAATAAAAAGAAAGAAAGAAAATTTGCTGATAAAACTGAAGAGGTACTTTTTTTCCCAGATCTCTGTTTTGGCTGACAAAGCTTTTTTTTTTTTTTTTTTTTTTGAGAAAGTTCAACCCTTATATAATTAGCAACAGGAAGTGACATCTGGTAGTACCCAGCACTGAGCACAAAACAAAAAGCTCTGGGTGAACGTGGTTACCACTTGCCCTGGTGACAGCAGTAGACCCAGTAACATGAGTAAAAGCAGCTCACAAATGACCTGCCCTCACGGCCAGATAAAAATCTTGGCCTAAAGAAGGGAAAAATAACACTGCAAGAACTATCAAAACTGTTTGAGTCTTGTGTATTCAGGCTTTTCCCGCACATTACTCAATCCTGAGGTTATGTGCATTTTCTTTAAGCATTTCCATTATAGTCAGATTTCCTGGGGTACAAAAGGTCTCTGATTGGAGGCTGCTGGTTCTCCCCTACAGCCAAAATAAAGAGGAGGATTGAAGCCTGTGATAAAGGAACACAGACCTTGTAATTAAAACGAAAATCACTGAAGATACTCATAATCTATTTAATGAAGACAGGAGGAGGTAAATCAGTGACATTAGCTGGTAGAAGCAGAGTGTTGGAGCTACAGTTCAACACTGCATAGTGCTACTACCAGTTCACAGAAGACCTAAGGCAGTTTCAACCACTGGCACATAACACTTGTTCCAGTGTATTCATAAAGCCTGAAAAGCATCACCTTCCTGATCAACCACTTTGTAATGTATGCAAGATCTACAGCTACACTTGATAAAAACAAAGTTACTACTACTACTCCTAAATCCTGGAGGCTGTGTGCTACAGAAAACTGAACTGCCAGCTAAAGTCTGTCTGAGGGAAGGTTTAGTGGTAAAAACCATGGAAAATTAAAAACACAGTTTAAATAAGCCCCTTCAGTGATTAGTACTTGAGCCAATTTCTTCCAAAGTTACAAGACATATAACTGGGAAATATATAACTAGGAGCTTTGTACATTTGGTTAGAAATTTTTACTCTTAAAATATATGATGCAGAAAACCACAACTATTTTGCATATTTTTTTATTCCTTAAAATAAAGACATTCATGGTAGCTGTACTATCTTCTATTATATCAGGGATCACGGAAGATGCTCCATGTGACTTCTGACTACATAGTCTATTTTTTCTAATTTACCCCTACTTCAGACATGAAGAATGATTTGTTGCACCCAAAAGCCATTCTGCTTTTTCCATAAATATTAATTAGCCTAATAAAAACCAAATCATCACTAATAGTAAGCCTCCAAAGCTACACTTGCCTGTGGATCCTAAATTTTATTTCAAGATGTATTATTGTCCTTATTAAAAGGTTTTCTACAGTACTTATCACTAAGATTATCTCTTAAGCAAACTCCCTTCTAACAAAACCAAACCAAAACAAATTAAAATAATGGAACTAGGCATGCACATTAACATAATGGTCTTGACTCCATGACCTAGAAAATATATATGTATGGAATATCTCTTTTCCACCTGTACATTATATAACAACCTAATCAATGAACTGTCTTTATGAAATACATTGGTTAATCTTTTCCAATAACAAAATAGCTAGTTTAAAAAGCATGCAATTTTCTGTAATTTTCTAGTAGTTAAAAGGGATGGAAATCACAGTCTTTATGAGTAACTAGACAAAGATACCAGAAGCCCTATCAAAAGACACCAAACACATCAAAAAGAACTTATGTAAAAGCAGAGGAGCCATGTTACTTTACATTCAGCCCCTTAAAATCCAATCTGATGATCACTCTTACTACTATAAACAGCTATTTTTTAGCATTATTTAATGCCTCAGGCAAGAAATTACCACAGCAAACAATTACCTAATGAATAAGTCACCGTTAGCTGAGCCAGCAGTTCCTATGTGATAGTTACATAATCACCTGTATGGGACTAAAAGGGAGAACTTCAGTCCAAAACCCAGGAGGTGCCAAGAGCATCAGCCCTGAGATCACTGCCATGAACAGCACTCATACAGACACAGTGCAAAGCAGGGGCAATACAGACACTTAACACCAGATTACATCAGCAATGGGTTTGGCAAGGGGTTTTCCTGACCACTGAACTACCTATTCAGTCCTATCTATCTATCTGTCTATTCTACCCACTTATCTATTCACTGTCCCAAGTAAAAATCACTTGGGACAGTCACTCGTCTCCCACTTCTTAGACTGATGTTCTTTTTGGGCAAGTACAACAGATTTCAGTATTGAATAAAATATACACTTCAAGTCTGTCAAATGACTTATCAAAGCTGTAGTGAAACTATAATGAAGACTGAGGGGAAAACATACTCCCAAATCCTGCAGCAGCTCCAGCCCTGCAACCCTCCAGCTTTTTGTGTCCGAGTCCCTTGCTCCTTTCTTCAAAGCCCATGCTGTGCTATGGATGATACTTTAGGGCACCAAGCAGTGCCTCAGACAAGGCCAGGGTTTTCTATGACCATTTCTACATTTAACCACAAGCTCCTTATTTCTCAACTCCCCAGGGAGAGAGAAGGAGCCAAGGGGGAATGCAAAGCACCCTGATTTTCTTCAAGCATAAACAGATCTAGAAAAACCAAGACTCTGAGTCCACGATCCAACAGCTGTAACAGAACACATGACATCACCATCAGACATTACTGTCTGTACCTGCTGGCACTATCTAGTTACTGTGAAGTCATATAATTTCTCTTTTACACACTAAGCAGAAATTGTGATTTACTTTTTATTTTTCAATTTCTATTTAAATCTCATTATAATATCCCTTATTTTTCTATTAGGAACACTCCTCAAAAATTCCTAAGAATTACAGCAAGCAGCAAAAATGAGCGATTCCATTCTCAGTGTTGCCACTGCTTATTAAAGAAGTCACACAGTTCCTGTACAGAAATGTCATTAATAAAGTTTTTAAAACAAAGATATTTTACATTGAAACCAGATTATTTGGTTTTGTATAAAAGCATAAGGACTTAGAGAAAATGGTGGTTGTCCTTTGAGCTCAAACTTCTAGCAGTTCCAAAAGACATATGCCAATTGGAAATCCTGAAATGGAGCCGCATGTCTCCGGGAATTTCAAGCGATGCAACATTTTACCTTCTTTCTATAGTTGATCCTGTCAAATGAAAATCTTTAAACACCTTATCTCCTTCTTTAACTGAAATGCAGCGCATCTGGGGAGAACTTCACGAGCCATCAAAAGTAATGGCAAAAACCCTTGTCATACTCGTGGTCATCCAAATAAAGATTATTTTCCTAGCTGAAATTAAATATTTTTTAATCAACTTTTGAAGCAACATTGCTGCTGCTTTAAAACTGATAGGCTTTATGAAAATACAGAAAACAATTTGTCAGGCACTTATTGGGCACAGGGCCAGTTCAGCTACACCTACAACACTCAGCTGTTAGAGGCTCCTGATTTGTTTTCTGACAGCAAGTCTGAAGCAATCCCTGGGCTGATAAGATCAAAAGAAACACTAGTATGTGTTATTAAACAAGAGATTATATAGATTCTTGTTAAAGCACTGTTGTTGGATCACGATTAAAAGATTACAATTGGCAAATGCAGACAGTAACTGAGCCAAGACTGGGAGCACCTGCCAGTCCCAGAACAGCAATGAATAAAAAAAATTTAAACCCTTGATTTTCTAGTTCACAAATTCTGTGTGTGTATATATATATATATAAAAATAATATACATATTCCATATACACACACACATACCTACCTATAACTAAGCGTTTCAGCATTCTTCATTTGTTTTCTCAAAAAAACACACTTGTCAAGTTTCTTTCCCCATTTTTCGTATTCTACTAGCCACAGCAAACAGCATGACAACACACAGAGACAGAGCCACTGAATTTCTGGAAGCTTCTCGGGAAAGTCCACTGTTTTCAAGAATGCACAAGGCTTGAGAGACTGAAGCATAAAAAAAGTAGTTGCCAAATGAAACTGTAGTTTCATCCCCAAAAGCAAACATTTTGTATTACACCACTGGAGTGTACTGAGTTCAATTTAAAAATTTGCACTTCAAATCCATACTTAAAAATCTGAGATTGAGTCATCATGACCCTCCTACAACCTGACATGTTCCTCATGATGGCTACACATCTTGCTGTGCAAGTTTGCCCATTGCTGGGCCATGCACACAGCTTGAGTTGAAACTACAGAGTACTTTCAGGCAACATGAGTGTATGCAGTCATCACTCCTCCTCCAGCACCTTTTTTTTAGTGATTATTCCATGTATCTTCTGCTGGCACAGAGATGCACAGGAAAACAAATCTTAAGACTTGACCCACTGAAAGCAACTATTTTCTGCTTTCAAGGACTGAACAAGGGCAGGGCCAGACAATTTAAGTCACACCCAGACCTAATCAGAGCCTGATATTAACAACATAGTCAATTCAACTAGCACAATTTGAACCTCCCTCCATTATCATTTTGACAAATAAACGTGAATTAGTTGTGAATTGTTCAAATTAAACTGAAAAGGCAAAATTAGTGATATACTTGATATTACAAGACTGCAAATGAAAACTACAAAAACACTAACATCTCAAAAGTATTGAATTCGTATGTAAGCCGAAATTTAAATCTGGTTACTTATCCTACAAGAGCTTTACAAATGTAGTAAATACTTAAAACCCAATAAATTTTCTTAAAGTAGTCTGTGCAGATGTCTTGTATTAGGCTTCTGAACATAACTGCTTAGCTCACATTACAAATATCATCCAAGACTTCATCTCCACCACAAGAACTTCTGCTTATCTGTCTCTTCTTCTTCCAGAGCTCACAATCACTGAAGAATTACAGGGTTTGATTTTACCTTAGTATCCAAAAAGGAACTGCAAGTTACTTGTCTTTAAAAGCTTACAGGTATTGAAATAATTTTGCTGCTGTGAAACACATATATTTAAATAATACTATAAGCACAGTACCTTCCAAGGCAGCATCATGAAAACCACTGTAATGATTCATACTGGTGGAATTACTGAAAAGTAGCAGAAAGTGATGAATTTCCAATAAGCATTAAAAGATAGTAAAGGAACAGGGTTAAAGAGGCAGAAATAAATTACCTATTTTGATAATTCGGACATAAAAAGCAGAGTTTTCCCACTACTGCAACCATTTAATTATTAGGTAAGTGTGTATTTGATAATTAAAGTCAATTAGGTGGACAAATTTTAAAATTACTTGAATTTTGGCATGCTCAGATTGATTTTAAGTTGACTACAACAGAAGAATAGTTATCTTTTGGGCTCAAGAGCTTCCTGCCCCACATGCCCACACCCAGAGCAGGCCCCTGTGTTCTGCCAACTGAGACTGTGGGCAGGGCAAAGAAGAGGCTAAGGAAACCAGTGGGGCAGCCAGGAGAAATACACATTCAAGAATGTGCTCAGGAACTGTGCATTTCTTTTCTTAAAAATGCTGTACAACTAGCAGACACCTACAACAAATGCTATTTCTATATATACATGTACAGCAGCATTTTGATGTTTACTAACTGAGGAAAAAATATTTAAAATTGATGATAATTATTTCTGCATAAATCCTGGCACCTTGTATATGATATCATTTAACATTTCTTTATCTCTCCACAATTTTGGAGGAGTTCTCATTAACATTTTGAACTACGTGTATTGGTTTGCAAGTAAGAGCCCCCTTGAGAATGTGAGGAGGGGGAATAGCTAAAGAGATAAGCTAAAATGCCTCTCACATTTCCCTAGATAGGAGCCTCCACAATGTACAGCTGACACTGGCTGTCATCGTAAGACACAATCAGCTCCTCAGGGGAACGAGGGCTCTTGAAAAGTGACATTTATGTGAGCATGTTAGGAAAGAGAATCAGACCTGAGTGGAAGGGGGTGAAAGCACTGATTGTGTTATCTGTTGAACAGAGGAGTTCATGCTGCGATAGAATTACTTTGCAGTGAATTTTCCTGAGAAAGTATAGATACTCTTGTGGCATGTGAAAGGAAGAACTTGAGTTCTCGCCACAGATGTCTACTCCATTCCACTGCTGGAGGTTCCTTCTCTCTCAGCATCCACATCACTGCAGTAAGCCAGGGAAGGGGCTCAGGCTGTTGGTGATGGCTATGCTTCAGAGAGCAACTCCTTGTGCTTTGAAGAGCCCCTCTGGTGGTCCTTTTAACCACCCCCTACATGGAGACTGATTGGCAAGAGGAAGCAGAAGCTCATGAAGCACTATTATAAACTGTTCTAGGCTTGATTCACAGTGCCTTTCCCTATCTTTTTATTAAGCTATAATATTGTTAGACCTCTGATATAGAAGCTGAAAATTGATACAGAAATCAGTAGAAAAATAATGTTTTACTGAAGTACTTAATTTTAAAAGATTACATAGCAAAGGCCCACACCCCAGCAAACATCCATTCTTCCTCCATTACAGAACTTTATTACACCTTGATTAAGATAAACAGTATAGATTATATTATACTCCTCTTCCTCCCAGCAGTTTTAATTTTGCCTTGTTTGTTTTACCAACCACCACTTTTAGTGTTACAAGATCTCTCAACCACTTCCCCACACAACACCTACAAGTTCAGGAAAGAGTCTTGGCACCAGCAGAGAGAGAATGCTACTGAGAAGGCCAATTAGTTTTTATTCCTTCTGCTATCGTTACTATCACCACAACATAGAAAAAAAGATTAAAACAACATAAGCAAATTGAAACAAGGTTAACATAAGATTATGCCCTTTGGTCTTTGTTTAAATATTCTCTTAGATATTTAAAAGTTGGTGTGGATGTTTATTCATGCCTAAAGGAATTACTCTGTTGCTGATCCAAAACCAGAATACAACATTTCAAAACTGGTACATAGCAAAACAACTAAAACAGTCACAATTTCATTTATATTACACCCCTGCCATCTGCTCTGCACCTCCCACCTCTCTCTCCCTTTCCTGTCCTATGGGAAGAGATGATGACTGCCTGCACATAGCTTCTCCTGCTGGGAGCTGGGGAAGGAGTGCTGCCAAAAAGGCTGTCCCAGACCCTCATGGCATCCATCATGGTGGATAAAATTCCCAGTGGCAAACTGCATCCATACAATGGTATTAGACCAGCAGGAAAAAGGGAGAGTAAAGAAAAGTGAAAGGGACAGATAATGTGGGTTACCTGGTTTACCAAATCCCACATTCTGCTCCTGGAGAACTTGAAAAGTACTGTGGTACTTAGTAATATGATTTTTATTTTTTTGCAGCTTTTTTAAAATATAAATGAGGACACACTCAAATAGTGTCACAACTGTGCACAAAACACCTCAAAGAAAGACGTCACCTTGATAAAGAGAGTTTAAAAACCCTAGAAAAGCATGTAATTAGCTAAAAGCTGGTTATCAAGACCTAAACCAATTCATCTGCAAAGATTATTTTCATTTAGCAGTATTAATCATTACCATGATAATTAAAGAAAATCTGATTCCAGAAAACACTGGGGTAATTGCAGACAGCACCCATGCCCTAGACTATGGTGTTGTACCCTGAAAATTACTGGGAACCCGAAAAGGTCACAATAGGGATATTAGCTGCATTTGTAAATGACCACACAGCTAAATTTAATGAGCTCTTGACACTGCTGCAGCATCTCCATGCTTAGTTGTTTACAATTTCTGGACATATTTTAGGAAGCTACTCAAAAATTTCAATTTTATGCAAATAATGAAAAATACTACATGACCGGGCACGGGCATTAGCTCATCTTAGCCAAGGAGCTACGGATTTACTTTAAGCTCTCCTTCATGGAGACTCTCTCTGCTCAGTAAGGGGAGACTCAGCAAGCACTCCGGAGAGATAAAGTAACAAGTTCAAATGAGAAAAGCTTTCAGAAGCTACAGCTGAGAGTAAAGTCTGATCTTTCTTGCAACACTTTCTCTCACTCATATCTTTTCCAGTCTTTACCTCAGAGCCATCAAGCACTGTATTACTGCTTTTTCAAATATAAAATACATTAACTAATGGCTAAATATAGAGTTAAAGAGACTATACCACAAACAAGATGTTTAAAAAAAATTTTGAACTCCTGCTAACTGTGAATTTTTTTACACAGCTAACATTGAGTAAAAGTACCAAGCGTATGCAGAGCACATAGTAAAACATGGCATGTGTGAGTTCAACTCTTTTCTAATAGGCATGTTTCAATTTTCAATGCAGCACAAAACAATTCTCCCATGAGAAAAACTTACATCTGAAAAATGTCTTACCCCACTAATAATGTCAATTTTTAAAAATGAATTTTTGTTTATGGAAAAACAAGGTAACTTATTTAAATTATTTTTTAAAATATAAAGGTTTATCATATGTATGATTTTTACCTACAGGAGAAAAGAGAAGATTATTTAAACACTTTCATTAATGAAATATTTAATACAGGTGATTACTCCTCTAAAAGACATCATCAATTATATTTTTTTCCTATAAAATCACTGCTATAAATTCGAGTCTTCAGAAACATCACATTTTCAAAATGTTATGAGATTTTTTTTTCCATCTCAAATATTGCATTCAAATAATTCTCAGCCCCAAATTAGTCCTAAATGTCACCAGAGTCTACCTCACCTGGGCTTGCCTGGGGAGTCACAACCCAAGTACATTTGAACTCACCATTCCTGGGTATGTTTAAAAAAAAGACTGGATGTGGCACTCAGTGCCATGGTTTAGTTGAGGTGTCAGGGCATGGGTTGGACTCAATGATCCTGAAGGTCTCTTCCAACCTAGTGATTCTGTGATTCTGTGAAAGACCTGTCTGGTTTGGTTGACAGCAAAGGATGAAGAACAAATGCAAGAACTCTACAAAGATTTCTTGTGATAAGAGAAAAAGTGAAGGAAAGCACATCATGAGTTGACTCAGTTCACTGAACTGTGTAAAATAACTCAACATGAACATCTTCAAATACAACAGCAAAGAGCTCAACTGATTCCCCCCTGCTCTCCAGAACACATCTGCTGCCCTTTTGAACTGTCTCATTAAGTATCTCTCTGAAGCACACAGCGAGCTTTAGCTAGTGAAGATTACAGAGCTCCTCTACACATCACTCTAACAGGAAACAATTTAATTCTCTGTCTTCTGCACCTGTAGATGCACCACAAATGGTGCAGAGAGCCAGATTATTTGGTTAAGATCCCACAACTAAAGGCTTTTTGATTATAGAATGGGCACTCTGAAAGCAGTCCAGCAAAAGGTGAAATGTGCCCATATATGGTCATGAAATATTTGCTCCATAAAACTGATTCAAGTTTTCCAAATCACCGCTGATAATCTCTATTTCCCAAGCCAAGGTGTGAGTAGATGAAATGCCAGCTAATGAAAGAAAATGGCACTCAAAACAGGATTATACAAAAAAAAAAAATACTACTTAAACTTTGAAGACAGCAGATGATTATAATGTAAATCAAACAACCCATCCTTGGGTTCAGGGATGACCAGTTGAAAACATCTTTTCATCTCTCAGCTACTCCCAGTCAAGCTCTGTAAAAACAGGACTAGGAAAAAAATTGTGGGGCCAGTTTCCTATTGCACCAAAGTATGCTCTCTTAGTTGTACTCAAAAGCATAACCGAGCCATGAGAACATCTAAATGCAATGCAACAACACTACAATCTTCGCTTTCCAACCACAATTTTTGTATCTTTAACTCTGAAAGTAAGAGCTAAACAAAGTGCAACAACTATGGTTAACACAAGGGGTTAACAAATCCAAACCCAGAAAAATGTAAATTCAAGGTCAAATTTCTTTCTGCAAGTTGCAGCAATGGAATTGAAATTAAACTGCATTTAGTTTAAATCCTATTATCACTGGAAACTTTTTAAAAAGTCAGCAGTTTTGGCATAATTATGTTTCTGGCCTGTTTCCTCAAGAGTCTCAACAGACTTTCCTGTAAAACAGCTTAAGTGCACATCCTACTCTGTAAAATGACAGAGCGCATAATATCAGGATGTGCTTTTTTTTCCCAATAGAGCATGTAAGAACAAATCAATCAACCAAAAGAAGATTTCAGCATATCTTAGCGAAAGTATCCCAAAACAAAGACTTCTTTCTGCTAACTTAATAACAAAGGCAACTGAGGTAAAAGTAGACATATAAGGTTATCTCATCATATTTCATTATTCTGTATTTAAGGGTACACTCTCACAAACACTCCTGAAATCTTTGAGTAAACTGTTACATCACAATTTCCAGGGATTTCAGAGATTTTTGTAATTTCTCTGAATGCAAGGCAGAAATGAAAGAATTTCATTTTTGTTTCCTTAATAGGAACCACAAGAGCCCAGCAGTACCCAGCATCACAATCCCCTGCACCCACCTTTGCAGGGACAAAGGGCTCTCTGGGGAAGGCCAAGAGCTCCTTATATTCCACCAGCCAACAACAGCTGTTCATTTAGAGTATAAGCAGAAACCTATAATCTTACAATTTAGAATAGGCTTATTAAAAAGCTGAAAAAAGGAGGGAGTTTTGTTTTTGCTGTTGATTTTTTTTTAATAACTTGCCTGCCTTGCTACCTCTTCTGGCACTAGTAATATTAAATTACTAGTAATATTAAATTACTTTTTAGCATCAGCTGCTAGAGAGAAATTCTTTGTGCTTTCAAATCCCTCACATGTACACATCACTTCCTACTTTGCCAAAGGTATTTCTAGCCTAGAGCCATCTCTTCTTTTTGGAACCTGTAAGAAAATATTTTGTGTACCCTCCATGTGCTCTCATTAGGGACTAAAATTATTCCTTAGCTGGACCAGTTTCCTTTTCACGCTATCCAGGTTCAGGTGGGGGTTAAATAAAAACAGCTTTGTCAACACAAAACCCCTAAAAGTAAAGAAATAAAATACATACAAAACATAAAAAAAGACAAACTCAGAGACAGAAGATTCCCCAAACATGCTCAATTTAAAGGATTTTTTTTTTTTTCAAAAAGCAAAAAACAAAACAGGGTTGGGAACAGGAACATACACAGAGATTCAAATCTGAACCTAAAGATAAACCAAACTTTGTGCAACATCCTTGCAGGCTGCTCACAAATCATTAGACCCTAAATTAAATACAGGAAACACCATGTAACCTCCCCATATTTGTCATTATTTGCACTACTGTCACTATCTGCAAGGTATGGTTGACCTCACATGAACCTTAATGTTCATGGACTGCAGGGAATCATGACAGGAGTGAAAACTAGGGAGACAAAAGCAGAGTGGAGTCAAGCAGACATCACATGCCCCAGAACATCCAAAATTCAGACAAATAGATCGGGTTACACAAACTCAAGCAAGTATACACCAGTGTGAAACAGGAACTGATAGTTTCAGCTATCAAATTACAGAAAAAAACCCAAAGCCTTGCAGAAATGCAATGCCAATATAGACAAAATGTTAATCTGGACAATATTTAATAGATTAATACTTAAGATATTACTTATGTTATGGATATTTGGTTGAAAGTTTGAAAATAATTATAATAGCTCTGGTAATCAAAAATGAACTATTGTGCTCACATTAGTATTTTTAAAGAAACATCTTGCAAATAATAATTTTAAGATATTATATTCATCCAATCAAAATGATGTTATCACATAACAACAGTGGGTATCAATGTTTTTGACACTGTAGATTACCTACTTATTACCAATTTCACCCCCCATTGAGAACAAAAGAAATACTGAAAAAGACCCCTCAACAGATTTAAAATAGAAGCAGGTAAGATGTGAGTATATTCTCTTTGCTGAAACGATACTGTCTGTAAATACACAAAGGGATTCACACAGAGAAGAGGCACTAAGTAAAAGCACCAGCCTTTCCAGGTTTAAGAGGGAGGATTAAAAAACAACTTCCTTTCCAGCAGGGTTGGACTCTTCTCCCACAGAACAATCAATAGAACAAGAGGAGATAGCCTTAAGCTGTAGCCAAGGGAGGTTTGTTTTAGGTATCACGAAAAATAAATTCACTTCAGGTGAATTTTAGTTGCCAAGCATTGGAAGAGGCTGCCCAGAGAAGTGGTGGAGTCATCACCCCTGGAAGGCTTTAAAAGATGAGCGGAAGTGGTACTTGGGAACGTAAGTTCAGTGGTGGACTTGGCAGTGCCAGGTTAGAATTAATCCTAGAGGTCTTTTCCAACCTTAAACATTTGTGATTCTATTCCACTTTTCTGATGATGCTGCATCCAATTTCTACAGTGACCAGGGCACTAATAACATCTTTATCATTAAAAGATACTTGAGATGTCAGCCAAGGGGAATATAACAGGCTATTATTTCAGCTCATGAGCTTGCATCTTCAAAGTATTTTCTCACGTCATTCTTGACATGCACCTATATGCTCTATCAGGTTTCTGGATTTTTTCTGAATATCAGAATACCACTTACTTGAGCAAAGTGCTGTTTTCAGACCAAACACTGTAATTTTCCATTTCAGCTGCAGTAACAGCAAAGCTTCCAAGTGAGAGACTGTTTCAGGTGGGAATCTGGAGCACCAGGTAAGTTCAGAACAACCCAAGGCTGTCCTCTTGCACAACCTACTGCATTTGCTGCACTCACTGATGCTGTTTTGTTCTTCTCTAATCCAGTTGTTTCTTTTACAAGATAACAGAGCTTGCACAAAAGTCTGTTCATCATGAGACCAGATCATGAAGACTCAGTAAAATACATCAACTATTCTGATTCACAGAGTAACCTGTTTTGTTCTCCCATTATATAAGTTTTCTTTCTCTATCTACTCACATAGGAGTAGGTTCATTAGGGATTTTTTAGCTAGGAATATCCCCTCCTCACTTTTCTGTGCCCTACCTCCTTATCACTTGCCATACATCAAATGCTGTTGCAGAATTATGTTGTTGCAGAATTATGCTATTCAGCCCCTGGAAAAAGTGAAACTGATAATCTGCATCTTTCCTTGTTCCTTGAGAAATAACCAAGTTGAGCAGTACACAAACAGAAGTTATTTATCAGATGAGATGAATCACTCAGTAATGGAATAACAACAGCATAGCTCTTATAATACATAAAACACTGAAGGAGGCAAACAGCAAAAGGTTGACAGGTGGGCAGAAAAGGAGTTCCATTTCTGTGGAAATTATAAAAGAGGATCATTTCAGTAGGCGGTTTGGGCTTTGTATAAATCGGCTACTCCCTTGCCTGCGAGTGACATGAAAGATGTGTTTTCTGAACCAAAGGGGGGAAAGGAAATAACAGTGAAGACATTGATGGAGACAATATGGAAAAGTTCAGCATGTTGAGTTATTTTAAGTTTAGAAAAAATTCCAGGAACCCAGGAAAGAAAAAATATTACATGAGGGAGGGAATTTTACTTTATTTTTTTAAAAATGTGTTGTAAAGAAAGTTATAATCTAACTTTATAAGGAAATATTGCAGCCAGTAAAGCTGATTTAAACCCTCTAAATTGCAGCCAGGATGATTATCAAGGAATTAAAAAAAATACCCATGAGAAGTAAAGGAAATGTCTTATTGACATATCTACAATTAAGTAAAACACAGGTTACCTGAGGAAGAATAATTCACTAGCACAGCTCAAAAAAAAAAAAAAAAAAAAAGGAAACAAAATGGAAGGAACTGTTTTACCACTGCCCAGTCATCAATGGAACTGGTTAATTTTGAGCTAATCATCAGTCTATTCACTGATACTTAGGAATAATTAAACCTGTCAGGACAAGGAAGAGGAATAAATTACTGCACCATTACGAGTCCTTTTCAACCCTAATTACAAGCTGCATTTTGTCAAAAAAAAAAAAAAAAAAAAAAAAAAAAAAAAAAAAAAAAAAAAAAAAAACAAAAAA